>JYJE01004383.1:0-42502 GCA_000983655.1 Zymoseptoria brevis | reverse complement strand
CGCAACGCAGGCCGCAACGCAGGCCGCAACGCAGGCCGCAACGCAGGCCGCAACGCAGGACAAGGCTGCGCATAATGGATTGTGAGGGAGAGCTTTGAAGACCTCAGCAATCAAAACAGATCGTGCGATATTTATCGGCAGCCTGCAGCGTTCCTTGGGAGGTTTTCGCGACTAACGGCGAGCAATTGAACCAGCCTCCCTCGTATAGAAGTTGCAGAAGGCAGTTTCACTATGCCTCTCCAATCGAAGCTATTCCTACTGTCACGGTTTTGCCAATGCAAAAGTGTTCTCGATCCATTAGAGATGTAAAGCCGTTGACATGAGATTTCGGGCTACTTCCAAAGTGAAACCTGGGTAAAAGTTTGAGATAGGTTTGTTCGGATCCTTGATAATGCTTCTGTGGAGGAAGTGAAGGCTCGTATGACATTGACCGGCGCCGATGAGTGGCGAGCACATACGTTAGCATTGCGATCGTATGGATTGGGGCCGGTCGTGTGACAGGCAGCTTCATTATGCCTGCGGTATCTACAACTACCCTTCACCACCCAAGTCTCCAAGCCGTAGGACTTATCTACCGCGTCGCTCACTGCCACACTCCCTTCAAGATCAATCGGCCGTTCCAATCATCATTCCGACGCATCATAAGGTCCATCCAATCCAGAGCCTCCGTCCCCTCGCCCTCTCTCCCCCCACCAAGCCGCTCCCTCGATCAAGCCGGAATCCTCGCCTTCTCCCCACCATACCGTCTCCCCACCGCCGAATAGAACGTGTTCCCCGCACACATCATCACACATGCCTCAAGGAACCTCTTCTCCTCCGCCGTCACCAAGCGTCCATCGACCAACCGCTTCATCTCCGCACACATCTCCGTCTCGACTTGCAACTGCATTGCGAAGGTCAACCTCTTCGCGTCGTCATGCGAGGGAAGCGAGAGGAGGGTCTTCATCAAGTCGACTGCGTTCATCAGGTATACGATTGTACCTTCGTCGAGGGCGCGTTTTTCTTTTTCGAAGGAGGCAAGGTCGTTGACGAGGGAGATGTGGTCGGAGATCAGGCGGAGGAAGTCGGCAAGATGCGGGGCTTCGATGTGGATGGAGGAGGCGAGAGAGAATTTCACGCAGGCTAGCATGTATCTGCGAAAGGGTTAGAAGGGTTGGGATGCAGCAGATGGTACGAGGGTACGTACGGTATGCCGACGTCGATACGCCGATAAGCGAGGTACTCGCCCAGCGACCTGAAATCTTTCTGCGGCGGAATGTGGTTGCAGAAATCGATGAAGCGGTCAATGACTTCCTGGCCGCCCGTGTCACCAAATGCATCGCAGGCTTTGAGGCCTTGGACTGTCCAGTCAATGTTGTCTTGAAGTGGTGTCTGCTCCAATGCAGCAAGTTGCAGGGAGGCCCGTCTGGCGCTGATGCTGTCTCGGATGCTCTTTAGACGATTGGGAAGACCCCAGTTCAGTGCGCTTTGGAGCAAGTTCCGCTTTGCGATCGTGGGTGGTGCTATAAATGGCATTCCTTTCAGACGAGCGATAAAATCGTCGCGGACTACACAAAGCTGATCGCCGCTGTGCATCTCCCAAGAATCGTCGAAGATGACGATGTGCACGATGGTCGCTGCGAGGAGTTCCATTCTCTTCTCGTCGGCCTCTGGAAAGAGATAGATCCCGAATTTAGTAAAGCGATCTTCTTCCTTGGCTTCGAGCTCACGAGCAGCGACTTTCGCGAGAGAAACCCCATTGCTTCTTACTGCGCCGGAGATCTGCGGGTCGTAAGCATATAGCTCTAGAGTCCTGCTCGAGATTTCAACTCCGGTCCTCCAATGACGATTTTGTCTGCATTTTGGAATCGTCGTATGCCAAGGAAGCCCGGCGGCTTGAGGATGGACGTCGAAAGCGTGCTCGTCCGGATTTGTCAGGGTATCCTTGCCATCGTCGCTGTGCGGAGGAGTGAGAGGTAAAAACTGTGTGTCTTCACTCTGATCCCAATGAAGACTCGGTCTCGTGAGGTACGGAGCAGGGTGGTCTTTCAGCCAGTCGTAGGCGTAGTGAACCGGGGATAGATCCGTCAGATTCCTCGGGTGTGCGATCCGCTCTGGCGGTAGGTTAGCACGGCAGTCTCTCGCAGGAGAAAAGGTACTCACCGTTGACAGCCGCGAGATGCAATCTCTCTAGGCTCATGCTGGGGCAGTCTTCTTGGTGCCACTGCTGGTCCATGCCACCCACCCACAGGATCGCAGAACAAGCAGGCCACTTGACCAAAGAGTGTTAAAATGTCGATGCAATAGGTCGATGCAGCTGTGAAGACTGTTGCGTATGCTACTATTCCAAACCAAAACCACAGCATGAATAGTGCGCCATGTGCAGGATGTACACGTTTCGATCGTGAGGAAAGCCGCTGCTTATACGCTCCATCTTCGTCTGCTTGCTACTGCTGGGGCATTTGGAGGCACAGTCTTCACGATACCCATTTCGGATGTAAGCTTTGAATTAGTCCAGCGGGTAGGCCTAGCTAGCATGTCTGTTAGCTATCGCGTCAATGACATACGGATCGAAGAACTTGCTCGAGCTGCCACGAGCAAATGAACACCCCACTTAGACCGGCCCGACAGCATCCTTGCTAGACAGGTTCTATCCCGGATGTACGGAGGCCGGGTTGGACTTCCAGTGGACAAGGTTGAAAGCTCTGGAGACTGAGAGATGAGCAGCTCCATGCTCCCAAGCGTGAAAGTGAGACTCTTGCGCCTCATATATGCAATTGTCCAATTCTACGCCAAGCATGCAGTTCCTGCGTCACTGCGAGGTGAGATTTCGCTCTCCACTGACATGCAGGAACGGCAGGAAAGCCGTTGCTACGTAGACCCTGTGCTCAGCAGCCTCAGCTGCATACTCTGACCAGGCCTAATCGTGCTGCTTCATGCAGATGCGGAGTCGCTGACCAGTGAGGTCGAAATAGTCCTTGCCGGAGCTCAGGCAGAGAAGCTTCGCCGGCGCCAGCTCCACTTCCAAGGGTGTCTACTGGGATGCGATGCGTCCCGAGCCAGACTCGGAAGCTTCATGCGGCCGTGATCGAACACGACCCCTCATCTGTTGCCGTTGATTTGCGACGTGATGGCGACATGTTTGCTGCCGCTGATTCGAGACAGCATGTTCGCGTATCACTGTATCGTGGCTAAGCGATTCATGCTGAATTGGTGCGGGTGAGAACACCCTGGCGTAGCTAAGCGCTCGATGCTGAATTCATGCAGGTGGGATTGCCCGTGCCATCAGCATTGTCGTAGCATGAAAGAGGCAAGAGAGGCCTATTGTCGCACACATTTCACGTCAGCGAGAACAAAGGCAGGAAAACGCAGAGTAGTCTCAATCCGATCTCTCAATCGAGTAAGTGTCAGCTGTGCTCGCTTCCCATTCTTGCCAGTGCACGAGTCCTCCCAATTGCGCTGAGAGCACACTTCCAATGCCGTCATGTTACTGCTGTTCGAAGCATCCCTACCTCATACTCCTGGCGATACGTCTCTCGGCCCGCGACCCGCGGAACTTTCTGCAGCTTCTTCTGCATCTTCTCGCGAGGAGACCGGCGAGACCGGCGAGACCCTAGCGTGGCCCAAGATAGGCGGACTAGGGATATCCAGCTTACCCAGGGAAGCACGACTTCTGCGATCGCCTTCAGGCTGATCAATTGCAACAACATGGATCGAACCCTCGTTGCTCTCGATTGGCGCAACAATGCTGTTGATGGGTTTCCAAGGAATGGCCGGTGGGCGGTCGATCGTGGGAGAGCTGGCCGCATGACCATGACCGTGAGAACGATCCTCGAAGTCCTCGTCGGACAGACCATACCTTGGCCCAATGAAAGGCACACGAACGGGCTCGTGCTTCGGACCATCTGCAGACCGGGGCATGGCAGAAGAAGCCCGAGCATTTGGAGTCTCCACCATTGACAGCTCAGACTGGACCTTGCAGACCAAGCCTCGAGTAGGGAGTAGATCGGCTTGCGTTTGATTGATGCGACGTCGGCGCCGCCGACGAACGTAGAGGATCAGGAACGCCAGCAGGGCAAGAACAACAGGAACGCCAAGGCCAAGACCCAGACCAAGTCCGAGTTTGTCTTCGGATGAGAGTCGTTTAGACGGCGATCCGTTGGGCGAACCAGGTGGGCCGTCAGCACTCGACACTTGACCGGAAGATGCGTCTGGACCATCTGTGATGAGACTGTCTGCGCCATCGATCGTTGAGATGGGCTTATTGTCCGAAGGCACGGCGGTCAGGCTACCACTAGAGCCTCTGGGTGCTGGCATTTCAAGTGTTGGAGATGCTGTGATGAGGGCCTGATCGCTCAATGCCGTGGCCGCCATGGAGGTAGACATATCTTGCTAAAGGTAAGCTGGGTTTCGAGCGGTCACTACATCCGCCCGAGGCAACAAACATACCTGTTGTGGCGGATGACGCGTACGCCGATTCCTGCGTAATCCACGGCGGAGGACCTGGAGGACCATCAGGAGACTGCCGTGGAACAAGTCGTCTATGACGAAGGAACAGCCAGATACTAGACATTTCGAGCTGAGGAAAGTGCTGTTGGCACGATCAAGAGGAACAGAGATAAGTGTCCAGAGGCATGGAGATTCATTGAGATGACAGTCGTTACCTCTCGTTCTGTCGGGCAGCGGCTATGCTGTGGAGCGTCTGACCGGTGGAACTCTGAGCTCGTCAGCCGCACGATGTAAACATAGAAGTACTGTGGTAGTAGTCCGAGCCATTGTCCGGTCAGATCCAGAAGGATTGCTTGTGTGTAAGCCGACGGCGGTGATCACGATCATTGATGGCGTTGATGCTGCTTGTCATTTGAGAAGGAGCAAGAAGATGTTGTGGAGGAGAAACAAGAGAGACCATGCGAGAGAGAGATAGACGCGCTCACGCGTACTGGTGCCAAGGCGTTTCCCTCGATAGGGGCTAATTTTGACACATTAGGCTAGCTCTCGTATAGCTTTACTCGTCGATATCATCACGCTTTTGCGGCCTGTTCTCGTTGAGAATTGACATCGATTTCCTTCCACTACCATTCTCAGTCCGACCTACATATCTTGGGCTGGATCTTTCTCGCGACTCTACCGAATGAATGATGTCGACCATTCGGACCCGATCGGCCAGCGACTTAGATGCGTGTGTAAAAGTCTTGAAAACAGTTTACGACAAAGACGGATATCCGGTGCAAGGCGTCGAAGAAGCCAAATCATTCCTCTGCGGTGACAGCATACGGCAGGCATGGATATGCGAAAAGGACGACCAGATCGTGGGCCATGTCGCAGCTAGCAGCAAGACTCCCGAGAGCGATGTCTCAGTGGCGCTGTGGACGCAGGAACATCCCGATGATCCGAGCGATATTGCTGTGCTGGAGAGGCTCTTCGTCGAACCCGACAGCAGAGGGCTAGGCGTTGCTGGCAAGCTCATCGATGCGGCCGTGGCTTGGAGTCACGAGAGGAATGTACGACTTGTCTTGTTCGCGCTGGAGAAAGACAAAGTCGCAGCCAAGCTGTATGAGCGTCTCGGATGGAGCCATTTTGGAACCACAACCTATCATTACGATGACAGCAAGACAATGGCTGCTCTATGCTTTGTCAGTCCGAAGACTGGATGAGGCCGAATGGGTCTGATATCGCTCCCGATCTGAGGCATGTCTCTCAATTTGCAGAAAGTGGCTGCCGCAATCTTGCAGCCGCAGGTAGGTTTTGCATTCATCTCGGACTCTGTGTCGAGGCTATCGAGACATGTCTGAAGAAATCTGAGCATTGATGATCTGGGACGATGGCATGATTTGGTCGGAGCTCAATTCCATATAAGAGGCATACGTGCTGCCTCCAAGGTCAATTCTCCAGATCAGCAAACTTCTTCCATTTTTGACAACATACAGCCAACGACATAAGCCAACTCCACGCAACCAAAAGCATACAGCAATCGCCTCTCTAACATCAGAAGTCCACAACTCATCCAAGATCAGGATTCGACAACCATCAGTCTCAGGTCTAGTCGGTGCAAAGCAGCAAGAAACATTTCATCTTAACATTGCCATCGAATACGCTTCATCTACCTCAGTATCAGCATCAGCATCAGCAAAAGCATCGCAAATTTACCTTCAAGCCATCAAAAAGACCTGCCCTTCTCAGCATGTCTGGACTGAAGAACAGCAAAGTCGCTGTCATTGGCGGTGGCATGGCAGGCCTTGCAGCAACCAAATCTCTCCTGGCCGAAGGCTTCAGCGTCACGATCTTCGAGAGCCGCAGAGAGCTGGGAGGTGTCTGGACTGGAGAAGGACTTACTAGTGACGGCGATGGGCTCATGTATGACGGACTGGAGACCAATGTGGCCCGGTCGATGATGACCTTCACGGACCAGCCGTGGTCCGTGGACACGCCGCTTTTCCCCCCAAACAACAATGTGAAGCAATACCTTCAGTGCTACGCCAACGACATTCAGCGGTCACCTGATGGACTTGAGTCTTTGACTTGCTACCTCGGAACACAGGTGATTGATGTGCGCTATACTCCGGGGTCTGGAATGTGGACGGTGGACACGCAAACTAACAACGAGACCGCTCCCAAGGCAAAGCATTTTCCATCGAGTCGTGGTAGCTGCGGGGAACTTCAATACTCCTCACATTCCAAAACCAGAGCGAGGCCGCGACAGATGGAACGCTCAGCATCCTGGCACAATTTTGCATTCGAGCCAGTTTCAGTCGGCAGAGTTCTACAGAGGCAAGGTAAAGCAAAAGCCATTCTTATATCGTCTGCTCAGCTAATCTCTATCATCAGAACGTTCTTATCGTCGGTAAGGGACCATCTGGCCTTGACATCAGCACGCGCATCCACGCATTTACCGACAATGTCGTGGTCTCGACACGCAGTGATGGCCGGATCAGTGATGTTATCCAATATCATGTCGGTCCGATTGAGAGCTTCGATGCCAGCGACATGACTGTAAATTTCCAGGGTGGAATCACTCTACGGTTCGACTACATCATTTACTGCACGGGCTTCCTCTACGACTTCCCCTTTTTGAGTCGCCGAAACGAGCCGCTCTTCGAGCGCGGCATCGCCATGCCCGATCTCTTCCAGCATATCTTCTACAAGCCCATGCCCACCCTTGCGTTTGTGGGCCTACCGAAGTTGACCGCCACTTTCATGGTCGCTGAGGCGCAATCCGCTGTCGTGGCTCGAGTGTTCTCCCGGAGACTCCCTTGTCCAACTGCGGAGGAGATGGAGCTATGGGGGAGCCAAGTTCGATCCACAGAGCCAAACATGATGATGGTCGTTGCACGTGGCCTCCTCACTCCTGATCAGTACATCAATCGTCTCTCGGACTGGTCTTCGCAGGCGACGGACTTCCGTCGTGGTCCGGATATCAGTGAGAAACTTCCGCCATACTGTTGCACCGGCATGGTCAATGCACAGGCGGTCGCGGGTGATGCCAGAGCCCGATACATGGCGCATGGCTCGAATAGGTTTCAGTACACGACTTACAGATCTCTGAACTTCATGCTGGACATTCCCTGTTCTAGGTGCCGTCGGTCCTGGCAGTGTTCCTGCCATATTTTCGACAGTGCGGCCATGTGAAGTGACCCAGCACCTATTCAGACCGCTCAAGATTACTGATATCATATTTCGGCATCGCATTCTGACCAACGCAGCAAGGTGGGAGGAATGGGGATACTGGGCATGGATGCTGTGAATGCTTGATGGGAAAGGTTCAAGACATTGGCATATGTCATGGCACAGCGGCCACTGAAGGGAGCAACTAGGCTGCAACCTCGCACAGATAGACTGCTGCTTCTGGCTGCGGACATGACATCATGTTCTATGGCCATAGAGAATTGCTCCATCTTCATGCCTCTATCCACTACGTACCGGCAAATTCACTCTCGATCTCTCCAATACTTTTCCGACTCCGGCCCGAGACACTGTGAAGCTATTAGCATGATTTCGTCTGTCCGGGACGTTGTTCATAGTCTCGGCAGAACTTTGTCGAAACTGCTATGTGCATTGCTGTTCTGGGTGAATCGAGCATGTGAGATCGACATCGCATTCTCACAAAGGCTTCGTCCATCTGCTCCTTTGTGAAGCTCACATCTTTGTTCATCTTCTCGGTCTTCTTTGCGAACTCTTCGTACGTCTGCAAAGCCCAGTCGATTTTCTTAGTCCCCTTCGATGGTTTGAGCCTGCCTGTGGGCAGTGTTGGCAGCTTGATGTCGAGGGTTTTGCGGACTGGCGGTACGCATGGCGTAAGCAAGCCACAGTTGCCGCAATCGCCCTCCGAAACGCTTCGTCCATGTACTCCTTCGTGAAGTCGACGCCAGGATTCAGCTTTTCGGTCTTCTTCGCAAAATGTTCGTAGTCTTGGATATGCCACTCGGACTTCGTGACGTCTCTGGCCTTCGAACGTTGGTGGGCAGCACTGGCAATCTCAGCTCCTCGACTCCGTAAGCCAGTGGAACTCTTGTTTGTTCTGGTAGTGCTGCGGAATATTTGTTCTGGTAGTGCTGTAGCATATCAGATGATGCCTTTGACTTCATCTGCAGGCCGTAATCAGCATCCAGGTTTATCTTAGTGAAATCGATAGCAACGCACAGCGTACAAGTCTTGAGTAAGTTTCGACTCATCGTGTCCATACGTGCAGCGCAATTGTCGCTCATACTCCGCGTCAATTTCCTTTTTGTCCACGGCCGCCAGCGCTCGTTTGCTCTGTGCTGAAATGGTAAAGATTTGCTTCACGAACCATGTGTACTGAGGGTTGTCCAGGCGTGGGAAAGTCAGATGTGGCATGGTGAGAAATCGGTGGTCGTGGCGATTCGAGAGATGTGAGAGGCCTCGATATATGGCCGTCGCTATCGGTGTAACAGTAGACTGCTGCATGCATATCCGTCCGCGGGAGAGGCAAAGCCGCCCCCTATGTTGCACAAGCCGGAGCTTGGGTGGAGACATGGAGACCGGGGCCAGTGGACCAGGGTTGCGTATCCTCAGGCGACAGAGAGCATCATGAGCAGTCCGCAATAGTAAGGCCATGCCAGGTTTCCAACGGACGACTCGTGCAAACGGGTCGCGACATTCCGGCGAAGTCGACGAGCTTGCACAGCCCTTCCCGGCCCTTGCGTCCTCGACCGGTGTCGCGAGATCTTATGACGCCAAGTCAAGACGACTGGCTACCATCCAAAAACATACAACAGCTCTACAGAGGGTCCCAACTTTTTCCTATGCACATGTGTCCTCCCTACGACTTCCCACCCCCTCTCCCACCAACCCGATCCAACGCCTCAACCTGCATATTGCCCAATACCACATCCGGCAACTTCCTCCTCCCCTCCTCCTCCGGCAGCGGCATGAACCCCCGCCTCGCCAAAAACGCCAGATACTTGCCCACACTCTCGCCGTCCACCGCAGCTGGCGTGCCCTTCTCGGCCTCCGCCTCATCAGCCTTCAAAGCACTCTGCGCATTCGCATCGTCCAAGTTCGGAGCTTTCGTCGCGGAGGGCAAGTCGCCCGTGACCATATGATACAGCCCCAGAAGCGCAAGTTCGTCAGTCCCGGTTTGTGGTATCGTCTCGACGTAGGTCTCTACTTTGGCTTTCCACTCGGCGTACGGGATGAGAGGGACTGTATAGCCGAAATCCTCGAGCAGTCCAAGGTACTCGTTGAACGTCAATCGCGGCCGGGCATCAACGTGTGCGAGACTACCCGACTCGGCATTGAAAGCAACGGCGTTGACGAGTCGTGCCACGCGGTCCACGGGCACCATGTTGATAGTGTTCCTCACATCCGGCCTTGCGCGGACCTGAATGCAGCCCTTGAGCATCCGCACGAGGAAGTCGTCAGTATTGCTGACGCCGGACTGGGAATGGCCCACGACGTATCCCGAGCGGATGATGACGGCGTTCAGTCCGCGGTGGCAGGCTTCGCGGATGAGGCATTCGGAGACCCATTTTGTTTGGCCGTAGCCCGTACCCAGACCCTGAGCGGAAGTGGCAAGGGTGTCGGATTCGGAGACGGGAGTACCGGAATCTGATTGCTTCACGAAGTGCTCTGTGTCGAGCGCGGAAGTGGATGAGATGAAGGCTAGACGTTTGGACTTACCAGTCGCGCAGAGGTGGATGCATTCGAGGGTGGAGAGCACGTTGGCGACTTTGAGGGTGGAATAGGGGTGTAGCCAATGGACCCGGGCGCCGTTGTGGATGATCAGATCTGCTTCGTTGGAGACGCGGGTGTAGTCGGAGGACGACATGCCGAGCTTGGGTTTCTCGAGGTCGCCGATGATGATTTCGAGGTTACCTTCCGTCAGCCACCAGTCGTGCCAGAGACCGTAGGCGGTGCAGGTCTGACGGATGCGTTCGGTTCCGGCCTCGACGGATGAGGCGCGGACGTGGGCGTAGACGTGGTTGGGAGTTTTACGCATAAAGGCATCGTGAAGGATGTAGGCTCCCAGAAAGCCAGTCGCTCCGGTCAGCAGGATGTTGATACCGTCCTTGGAGCTACGCATTGGGCTGCTGGCGATGGTAGATGGGAGTGCTGCGACTTGAGTGGGAAGATCGTTCGAGTAGTGCTCAGTCTGTTGCTCATCGTGGTCATCCCCTGCGTCCATGCGTAGGTCCACTGGGTTGAGCGAGCGGTCGATGTAACGAGCGACACTTTTCAGTGTTGGCTGACCACCTGCCATGACGGACATGGGAATATTTGCGCCTTGCCAACGACGGTTGATCTTGGGAACGATCTGCACAGTCATGATGCTGTCTCCGCCAAGATCGTAAAAGCTGGTGTCTCTGGACAGAGTTTCCGAGGTCTGATTGCGAGTCTTGAGATGTGTGGCCCAGATCTCGGCCAATGCGGATTCTGTCTCAGTTCGAGCGTCGATGTCGTCAGCTTTGGATGTGGCTCCTAGAATGTCGGCTTGCTCCGGAAACGGCAGTGCTCTCTTGTCGACCTTTCCGTTGGGTGTGAGAGGTAGTCGTAGCATGGGGATGAAAAGCGTCGGCACTGCGTAGGTAGGGAGCTTCTCCTTCAGCCGTTGACGAGCATTTAATGTCAACAGCTCAAAGATCTTCATCCGCTCCGCCACTCCCATCGTTTCTTGTGCTGATACTCTTCGTCGAATACCTCCTGCACCGGTCTGTTGCTGTTTCTGATCCACATTCTCAGAGTACCACTCTCTCCACTTCTGCATATCGGGCACGTAGTATGAAACGAGGATCTGCTCCTCGTTGTGGTCGCGCTTGACCAAGGTAACATTCTCACGGATCAAAGGATGTTGACTGAGGTGCGTGTCAATCTCGCCCAGCTCAATCCTGAACCCACGAATCTTGACTTGATCGTCTGCTCGGCCAACACATTCGACGTTGCCATCGGGCATGTAACGGCCAAGATCTCCAGAACGGTACATGCGGTCTCGAGGTCCAAAGTAGCATTCTCTCCACGGCTCAGCTTTTCCAGCTTCAGCCACTCGCTGCTTGTCTTCCGTAGCCCAGCGTTGAGGTTCCACAAACCAGTTGGCAACGAACTTTTCAGCGTTCTTCGCAGGATCTCCAAGATACTCCTCAGCAAGACCACCAGCACGGACATAAATCTCACCAATCTCGCCAACCTCACATTGCCGCTCCTTCTTCTCACGATCGACGACCAAAAGTTGGACATTCAACATTCCAGTTCCAGCTGGGATAACGTCGCCCATCTTCTCGAGATAGCCAGCATCCTCGTTGAGAGCTGGAATCTCGTAAAAGCTGACGGCTCTTTGCGTCTCCGTAGTGCCGTACATGTTTTTGATTCTGCAATTCGGCGCAAGTTGCTGCAATCGTCGACAATCGCGTTTAAGAAGCACATCTCCAACGAAGAAGGCATTTCGCAGACTCTCAATCTTGGGCTCTGTGCTTCCGAGGAGAATCTGACCCATGGCGGGTGTGAGATGAGTGACCGAGATAGCGTTGACGCTGGCCCAATTTGCCAGTCGATCGAAGGTGATGTCCTCTGCTGGTGGCACAATCAGACTTGCACCCAGGAACAGAGGTGTGAAGATGTCTCTCTGAATAGGGTCGTGTGCGATTCCACTCAACATTGAAAAGCGCTCGTTTTCAGTCAAATTGAATCGTTCGGACATCCAAGGGAAGTAATAAGCGAGCGAGAAGTGCCGTCCTTTGACACCCTTTGGTCGACCTTCTGAGCCAGATGTGAAAGAAAGCGTTGGAATGCTGTCAGGCCCCACTATGACGCCAGGAAGATTTGCCTTCTGTGTGATCTGATCTTGAAGAACATCTGATCCGCCTGCCACTGATCCTCCCACAATAGTTCCATCATCTTGCAACTTCAGAGCCGGAACCTCTGTGCGAAGTTGTAAATGGTTGCTGATGTACTCCCGCACGGTCGGACCCAATTGTCCAGCGTCCATCGTAGCCTTCTCGATGTTGACCAACGCTCTCGGCTGCGCGACTTCCAGGTATATAATCTGCCTGTCCGGAGGATACGCGGGATCAATCACACTGAAAGTCGCTCCCGCCTTAAGTACTCCCATGACAGCCACCACAAGGTCCACGCCTCGGTGAGCGTACACCATGACGACCTCTCCCCGCTGTACGCCATTGCTGACGAGGTGATGTGCGAGGATGTTGGAGGACTCGTTGATGGTCTTGTAAGTGAATTTTCGCTCGGGAGAAGTTGAAGATGCGGTTTCCACAACGCATGATCGATCTGGGTGCTTCAGTGCGTTGGCGGCGAATATCTCATGGATTGCGCCGCGGTAGTCGGACCACCGTAGATCTGACGTTGGGTCCGGACGGACATCTTTTGTCTTGCCAGCCATTGGAGCGGCTTTTGTTGGGTTTGATCTTTTCTCTCGAATCGATCAAGACTTTGTTGTGGAACAGTGCTTATATACGGCTTTGCAGCGCATGTGATGCGTCAATGGCTTCAAGAATCGTAAGTCAGATGGGATATAGAGCTGTTCGGAAGGTCTGATGTTTGTGACTGGTATAAAAGTGAAGCCGATATCGCATGCTATTTCTCTCGGGAGCAGCCGGCGCTAATGTTCGCGCACTCTGACCAAGAAGACCACGTCTCTCGCTTGAGCTTCATGTTCTGTGAAGCAACGTCTTCGTCCATCGGCACGGACAGTGCATTGCCGCCAACCATGACCGCGAAGAACGCCCGCCATTGAAACGTACTGGCTGGCGTCAACGGACAGAGCCAAGGAGGTTGAAAGAGCTGAGTTCGGAACCGTGCAACGGACTATGGAGCCAATATGGAGGAACCCATGGTCACAATAGCTCGCAGTCTAAGGACAGATGTGACAAAGGCGGCGGATGGACACCTCGGTCGTGATGAAGAGCAGCTGTGAAGGCTGTAGTACCTCTGCACTGGACTGGTAAGTGCACAACACTGCCTCATGGTATAGGGAGATGCCTAAATAGATGCTATTGCGTGCTTGTAGAGTACGTGAATGCTACGCGAAGGAGCTCTTCGTTGGTCCAGCAAGTAACGGGAACTAAAGGGTGTACATACCAAGACGCCGCGAGTCAACTTGTGTTGCCGATTTTCCGTCGTAGGCATAATTTCAAGGCAACTCTTTGCAGGCTCATGGGACGCTATTCATGTCCAAGAACGAGTCCAACTTGAATCCAGCACACGAACGAGTTCTGCTGCGATCAACGTACTTTCCCAATCTCACCACGATCTCCATAGTTCTACCCCTCAGAACGAACAACCTGTGGAAGATCATCCTTGCCGTCGAGATTCAGCCCTGCCGGGTTCCCCGCTAGAACTATCGCCACGAGGCAGATTTTGCGTTTGCGGAAAAAGCTAATGGCCAAGCTTTTGCCAACTCAATGCAAAGTTTTCAACGAAGAGCTGAACGAACGACAACATCTTTGAAGACGCAGACGTCGTTCGACGGCGTTCAGGGAAACGCCCGCAACCACTTATCCGACCGACGAGACGACAAGACCTCATTATCCTCATCCATGAGCACAATCCGAACAGAGTTCATTGCAAGATGTACAATGCAAGCCCTTCCTGTCCGTCCAATCTTAGCTCCACTATGGGCCGAGTCTGCGGGCCTGTGAGAGGCTGAGGACGACGTCAAGTCTGAGAGAGCTCCTGGTCGAGAACACCATCGCGGCAACTGCCATCCACCGTGAGCGTGGCGCTCTGTTTATAATGATTTGGAAGCGACTATAGGTCAAGGTATCCTTTCTTCCTCCTCCTCCTCACCGACAGCCTGAATACATCGTACGAGGTTCGTCCGCTCCGTCGTCTCTCATTCATTATCTCTATCCCTCCCTCCAATGCTCCTTCACTATCTCTAGTCCCAGAATTTCACCACACCACACTACGATGTCCGTCCCCGACCCCGGCATTCCCGGCGCAGTCGCACCCTCCCTCGATCCCACAAAAGGCGCCATAACCAAAGACTCCAACGGCTCAATCCATGACGACACTCTCTCCGACCCACCACCCATCGCTCCCGACCAGTTCGATCCCGCATACGAAACCTCCCGCTGGGAGATCTGGTCCTACTACTCCTACTACATCGGCAACAACGGCCTGACGCTCTTCAACTTCGCGCCCACCGCCGCACAAAACCTCCTCAATCAATATGCGCAGAAGATCGGCGGGCCCGACAACACCATGGTTCCCTTCGCGGGTTCCAACCGCACGATCAACTCGGTCATCCTGCTCTGCAACGGCATCAGCTTCGCGATCCAGATCGTCATCTTCCTCATCCTAGGCTCGTACGCAGACTTTGGCACCTTCCGTCCGATTATCCTGATCGTGCTATCGTTGGTCGCGTGGGGTATTGGGTTCGGTTGGCTGGGCGTACACAATGTAGACGACTGGCAGACTGGGTTGGGACTCTACATCGTTGGATTGATCGCCTACCAGCTATGCCTGACGTACTGGACCGCAGCCTTTGTAAGAAAACCAAAGGGCAGAAGGCCTGCAGGTAGCCGAGATCGTCTCTCGGGCTATGCTAGCGGGTCTTAGCCTGCCCCTTTACCATTGTTTTCGAACCACTGCTAACCCTTCTGCCCTTCTACTTTAGCCAGGTCTGGCTCGGAATACACGCGACCTCCGCGATCGCGCGCAGGAGTTTGAGGCGGGGAAGATTACGCGGAAAGAGTATGATCACGCGGATAGTATGAAGAGGAATGAGCTGAGCAATATGGCGTTCTACGTGCAGAGCGTGGGGGAGGTGGTCATCCTGGCGGTGATTGTGGGGGTGTTGTTCGGCGTGGATGTCAATCGCAGTGTTGAGAGGAATAACTATGGCTTGTCGGTGCTGATTGCGTTCGCAACGGGAGTGTGGTTGTTGTTGGCGATTCCGTGGTTTGTGCTGGAGAAGAGACGGCCGGGTCAAGATCCGGGGATGAATATCGTGATTGCGGGATTGTGGCAGTTGACGAGGGCGATGAAGGAGATTTGGCAGTTGAGACAGTCGCTGTTCTACCTCATCGGTGAATCGTCCAACCTCCAGAGAAGTTCTGTTGCAAGAGAATGCTAACGAAACGAACAGGCTACTTCCTCCTCGGCGACTCCCTCAACACGACCGTCACCGTCATCGCCACCCTTCAATACGAAATCGTCAACTACAACACCCTGCAACTCACCTATCTCCTCATCGTCGGCATCGTCGCGCAAGCCGTCGGCATCTTCGCTTTCTGGAACATTCAGAAACGCTACAACCTGTCGACCAAGACCATGTTCAACGCCGTGGCGGTGGGCATCATCCTGCTGGACGGGTGGGGTATGATTGGCATCTGGACGCAGAGTTTCGGATTCCATCACAAATGGGAGGTTTGGGTGTATCAGACTTTCTATGGGCTGTTTGTTTGTCCTTGGTATAGTTATAGTCAGACGGTGAGTTGGATCTTCCTCTGCTCTTGTTATATCGAAATGTTGCTGACGGATGCGACAGATGATCTCCGAAGTCACTCCCCGCGGCAAAGAGTTCCTCTTCTTCTCGCTGTTCAGCATTATCGGGAAGACGAGCTCGTTCATCGGACCGTTCATCTCCTCGGCTATTATTGACAGGACTGGCAACAACTCGTCGCCATTCTACTTCTTGTTCGCGTTGAGTTTGGCGAGCGCGGCGTTTTTGTTCGTCTTTGTGGACGTGGAGAAGAGTCGGGTTGAGCAGGCGGAGTTTTTGGAGCGGGAAAGACTGGCGAAGGAGAGAATCAAGCTGGGGAGGATGAGTGCCGAGAGCTTAGAGTAAACGAGAGGCTTGTGAATATTGTATATACTGCGTTCGTTGGAGGCTCAGTCGAAAAGCAGTCTCAACGTCTCGAGGCTCATTCAAACGCTCCACGAGGACATTTCTTGTAGTTGTATATTGACAGGCATCTCGAGTTATTTGCATGTGAAGACCCGCGATCTATTGCACGTGGGAGAACCGGGATTCGATACGTCATTGCTACGACGCGAGCTCCCATCAACAATTCAAGCCTCGACAACCCTTTCACGACATCCTTTCACAACCATACCCATCGCGAGCGAATCTCCCGCCATCTCATCATGTTATCAGCACTCTACCGGTGACCCCTCGCCCTCGATCACCCACCATGCGAGCCGCCCTTCCCCTCGCGCGAAACTGCCTCTCCAGCCTCGCCCGCCCACTCCTCCGCCCTCAAATCCTCCGACACATCCACTACAGCGCCCATAGCGGCGGTCGAAGAACAAGTCCCTCCTCTCTTCTCCACTTCCTCCGCTCCAACTTCCGCGCACCACCATCTCCCGTCAAAGGCGGCAGCGTACTCCTCGCGGCCCTCAGTCCCGTTGCTTTTGTTCAGATCGCAGAAGACGACGATAACAAGGATGGCCTCACGCATGAGGAGCGGATGTTGGAGTCGTCGAGGAAGGAGCTGGCGGAGCAAGTCCCCGATCGACTGAAGAATTCGAATAAAGTCCGGGTGGGAATATACAGATTGGTGGACGAATGGATATGGGAACCTCTAGCGACGGGGTTGAGATTCTTGCATTTGGTGGTAATTTTCGTGCCGGTCTTGGTGTCTGTGCCGGCGATATGGTTTGGTGCGAGAAGACCAGATAGGGACAATGAACGAGGGGGTACGCTGTGGTGGTATGGATTTCTGGTATCGAGTATGGAGCGAGCGGGTGCGGCGTTCATCAAATTGGGACAGTGGGCGGCGAGTCGGACGGACATCTTCCCGACGGAGATGTGCATGATCATGTCTTCGCTGCATTCGAATGCGCCGGCGCATTCGCTGAAGGTTACGAAGAAGACGATTGAGCGGGCGTTCGGAATGCCATTCGAGGAGATCTTTGATGAGTTTCATGAACAGCCGCTGGGAGTGGGTGCTATTGCTCAGGTCTACAAGGCGAAGCTGAAACCGAATCTGGCGGCGGCGGAGGATGATGCTGAGGACGTTCCGCAGACGATGAGGGCGAGAGCACTGCGAACCGTGGATCCATTACTGAAGAGCACACCACACCGCGTACCCTCGACATACGTGGCGATCAAAGTCCTCCACCCCAAGATTGAACGAATCGTCCGACGAGACCTCAAAATCATGTCCTTCTTCGCCAGCGTCATCAACGCCATCCCCACAATGGAATGGCTCTCCTTTCCCGACGAAGTCGCACAATTCGGCGAGATGATGCGTCTCCAGCTCGACCTCCGCATCGAAGCGGCCAACCTCACCCTCTTCCGCACCAAGTTCCGCAACCGCTCGACTGCCTGGTTCCCCTACCCCTACACGCAATACACCTCCCGGCAAGTCCTGGTCGAAGAGTTCGCGACGGGCATTCCCATGGAGCACTTCCTCGACAACGGCGGCGGTGTCTTCCAGAAGGAAATCGCCGAAGAAGGCCTCGACGCTTTCCTCCATATGCTGTTGCTGGATAACTTCATCCACGCCGACCTCCACCCGGGCAATATCATGGTGCGCTTCTACAAGCCCGCCACCCTCAAACACCGCGCTCCTCATCTCCCCGTGCCTTCTCTCAGCGGAGAGGAGAAGCCGAGTACCAAGACGAAAGAAGTGAAAGAATCCACCGACGTCACCGAGGAAGTCCTCGCCCGCTTGCGACCTCATCGCCACGACAAGCCGAGCTGGCTCAACACCCTCAAGGAGATCGACCGTGAGGGCTACCGTCCCCAACTCATCTTCATCGACACAGGTCTGGTGACGGAACTCAACGAGACCAACCGTGCGAATTTCCTCGAACTGTTCAAAGCCGTCGCCGAATTCGACGGCTATAAAGCGGGTCATCTGATGGTCGAACGATGTCGACAGCCGGACGCGGTGCTGGATAAAGAGGTTTTCGCGTTGAGGATGCAGCATTTGGTGCTCGGAGTGAAGAGCAGGACTTTCGCGCTGGGGAATATTAAGATTGGGGATATTCTGAATGAGGTGTTGGATATGGTGAGGTCGCATCATGTTAGGTTGGAGGGAGACTTTGTCAATGTTGTGCTGTCGATTTTGCTACTGGAGGGGATTGGACGGAACTTGGACCCGGAGATGGATCTGTTCTCAGGGTACGTGTTTCCCTCCACCACCTACCGTTGGTCTTTCGCCTTTTGCTGACGATTTTGTGATTACAGAGCCCTCCCCATCCTCCGCCAACTCGGCGCACAATCCAGCAAGTCCATTTTCCAATCAGGAGATCTATCGATGGTAAAAGTCTGGGCGGGACTCGAAGCGAGGAAGTTTTTGCAGGCGAGCGTCGAGAGCGTGGAGAATCGTGTCAAGTATGATATGTTGTCGCCGAACTTTTAGAACGACAGTGCGTGGGTAAACAGGCCCATGCGAATTTTGGCTGGAGATGGATGATCTCGGCTCAGCAAGAGGAGACGGAAATGCATTGTTACGCTTCTTCCCTCGACTCGTTGACGGGATCTTTTGAGAGTGATTGCTCGCTACTGATGGAGTAGTAGAGTGGATGAAGGTCGGGTCGAAGCAGGACGACTCGAGTGAGCGGAACACATACGATCGTCGTATCTTACAGGCAACGTTTCTATCTTCCGCCTACACTCGAAGCCACTCCAACTAGACGCAGTCCGTCTCTAGCCAGGAGAGAGTTTTGTCTCGCACCAACGCTCGCGAAGCTGCGCAGCAATAGACTTGCACAGCCATTGGCTGACAACCCTCACACGCGAAGAGATGTGATGCGCTCAGGTCCAGCATATGCGCATCCCCAGCTTGATCAAGCCTCCAGTCCATTCGACTTGAACCCCAGTTTGGTCCGTTTCCCAGCTTGATTCAACCTCCAGTTTCAAGGCCAGCCTGGTCCAACTTTGGCGACGCAATGGCGACTGGACAGACCGGAGTGGCCAGATTCGCCATCCATTGTGATATTTCGGTCCTCATGCTCCTCTCGTTTTCAGACCTCCTGACACAAAGACGATCAGGACTGCCGAGTATGCCGCTGTAGCCGCAAAGATGCTGTCTCGGTTTGCCCCAGTAGTGAAGAAGATGCCAAACACGAATATCACGATGTACATCATCAGGAGTCCCAGTTTCACACCGTCTGATTGGACAAAGTCCAGCGTCAGTATCGATCCCACAACGATTAGCACGGCCAGGGTGACGCTGACGACTCCTGTCAATCGCGTCGCAAATTTGTCTTCGAAGATTCGTGCATCGGGTGTGAAGCCGTCCGAATTGGAGAATCTCTGGGGAGCAAGTTAGCCCAAATTAGCCCGCTATCTCTGGCTGTTGTCTACACGTGCCTTGGTTAATACTCTGGGGGAATGGTTTCTGAAAAGGCTGGTGATCGGGTCATCGTCCGCTGACTGCTGTAAAGCAACGAGATTTTGTTGCCCGAAAAACTTCTCGAAAAACGCATCGTACCGACGGCGAGTTCTCTCATATTTTCTGTCGTACGGAATGTAGTCTCCCATAATGTCGTCCCTGACCTGCATTTTCTCGACCGCGGTTCGAAGAACACCGATCACACGCTCTCCCGGCTCTTTGAGATCGGCAATGCTGCGGGCCGACGACAGGGCAGAATCTAGACTCTCTCGTCAGCGAATGACGGCGGCGACTAGTTCATCAGTCCTACGATGATTCTGTAGCTTCTCTCGAATTTGGTCATTTAGATGGTACATTTTCCATTCCACGGTCCCTGGCATATCAGCCCGCTTCTCGAATCTGGCCCAGGTCTGTCGCGACGGCACTGCCTCGCTGTCTAACATCATGGACATTTCCAGCTCTTCTAGCTTCACCTCCAAGCTGGTAAGCTCATTCTGCATAAACACTAAGCTCCAGGCCGTCAACTTGTTGAACTTTCGGAAAACGAAAGTGTCTTGGTCGGGATCTTCGGCGATGATGTTGACCAAGCCTGGGAAGCCGCACTGAAACTGCTTTTTTTCTTTGACAGTCCTGCACGTGTCTTGCAAAATCTGAGGCCGCCTCCAAGTCAGGGCCTCCTCCTGATTCAACACCGGTCTCTTCTGGTTGCCCGCCCGTTTGTTCATCGCCCAGCTCAATGTCGACAGTCTCGCGAGATGTGTGCCCATTGTCCGCCATGATCAGCGATGAGCTGGAAGGAGATCAATGAAATGATAAGCTCGCGGGTGAGCTGAACGGAAACAGGATTTGGTGGCTCACCATGAATGATGTGTCCGCTGACCAGGCCTACAGGCGGTAAGAACACAATGCGGTGGAGTGAGAGCGATGCACGCAGGCCCTTTCTTGGTTTTTGTGGAGGCGAAGTGCATGTACTGTGCTTGGAAGCGATGCACACCTTTTCCGAGCAGCTTAGACAACTCTTCCGAGTTCCGCGTTGCTGCACCTACCTCGCGTAGTTCGCAAGCGAGCCCCTCTATCATTGCTCGTCGAATGTTCTATGTCAGCTTTGTGCTCTGCTTCACTCCCGCTCCGTCTCGCTATCATGCAAAGTGCACTCCGTACCGGGTCTTGGAGAAAACCAGACTGATCTGTCCACACAGGTTCCCCACTGCAAACTTGAAGCCCAAGCAATGCTGCTTCAATACTGTCATAACGAACGGTCCGTGGAGGATACCGTGGAAAGCTTGGTGATCAGAAGCGACGGCAGGCACTCGGCGAGAGCTGACCACTGCACAGACGATTTTCAGTCGAGCATGCGAGGTAGTAATTCTGCCAACCGCATTGTGGAAAACAATGCGTGCAGTTCAGTAATCGCTCCTACCCAGTCAGTCCTTATAAACATGCAGTTCGACAAGATTTCAACATACCGGCTAGAGAGCGTCACTCACACCGCGAAGGACCTTGAGATCGTGCATACCATGAGAAACATGACCCATAAATCTCGCGAAAACGTGTGCGCCACGATGTGCGATCGTGTGGCGCCAGGACAGCTCGCAAACACTTTTGTAACAGCCTTGGTGGATCCTTGCGCCGAGAATCTTGTTACGGATCGGTTTGTTCGCAGGAGAGGACGGAGATTCGACGCCGGCTCTTCTTCTCATGTGAAGATAGCAGACGGCAAGTCTATCCCCACGATGGGAACCATAATTTTGCCGTGGCGCTTCGAAGGCGAGCTTCAGCAAGATCTGATAACTTTCAAGTGATATTAAGTTGGCATACTCGGCATGCCATAATCTTGGGAGGCGGCTACTTGTGGGCGGTCCAGGACTTTGACGGAGCACATTGCACGAATCCAAATTGCCGGCCGAGACGTGCCGACTCAACACGTCTTTTTTTTTTCAGGTCTCTGGCTCACTGCGCATGGAAGGAGTCTGCGAAGATCGCCCCGTCGACATATATCCAGACTTGGCCTCGGACATTCCAGCCATGTCGGTGGAATTCGCACGCCGCATAGGAAAAGCAATCGATCTGAGCCAAGCATGCCGGATCCCGATCAGACTGCCAGGTGGTCGAACACTGACTACGTATGGACGCGTCTCGGATGTAAGGCTCCAGTTGGGTAACAATCTTTATCGCGAGCGCTTCTACTTGATCGACGGGATGCCCGGAGACGTGCTGGTCGACGCCGGGTTCTTGCAGCGAACGGACGCCTTTCGGAAGCATCAGGGTTTGATCTCCGTGTCGCGTGCCGACTCGGCAGGCTTTATCCTTGAAGACAATCCTGAAATATGATAAGGCGCCAAAGGGTAAGTTCAGCATCGCTTTGTCAAGAAATCGCTGATGAGTACACAAGCACCTCAGACGCCCGAAAAGATGGACCAGGAATTGATGAGCCGCCGTCTTGACGAGATTGTAGGGCCACGATCCAGCTGGAGTGCGAGCAGGACGGACTGCCGGGAGAGCAGAGGCGTGAAATGGAAGACCGCCTGAAGGACCTGAAGTCGAAATTTGAGCTCGATTGCGACACGTTTGCGAGAATAATGATCCAGAATTGGAGGAGCTGACATGGCCTGACCCTCCTCTGACCCCGCTAGCGCGACTCAGGCGGCACTTCCGTCGAGGTAGTAGAACTACTCAGAAGGGCGCTTAATTAGTATAAAACATACGCTGCTACGCATGTTGTAACAACTCCAAGAGGTACTGATCGACCAACAACGATCCATGGCGAAATCCTGGTCTGATCACCATCGTATTTATTGCAGCACATACCCGCCATCTCTTCAACACATCTCCAGCCAGCCTCAGCATGGCATATATTATAACATCATCATCCCTCCCATCATTCCTCCTCCCCTGCATCAACTCACCCCCTCACTAAAATACCGCTTACTCCGCCCCTTATTCCCTCTCTCCTCCGCTCTATACCCCCCACCTCCTAACCCTCCATCCACGACCCTCGGATCCAACGGTAATTTCGTATGATGCACCACATGCGGGCGATAGACCGCTTCGACAGGTGGCATCCAGTCGTCGAGTCCGAGAGGGAAGTACTCGTACAGCAGGTCCGCACTTTCATCAGGAGAATTGATTGAGTGTAAACCGGCGGCGTCGCGGGTCGAGAACGAGGGAGGGCGGACGGGAGGTGGGAGGCGACTTCGTTTTGAGGTGTGCTGGCTGGGTGGGGAAGTGGACGAGGGATTTGTGGTGCTTCGCGTTGTGGGGTCCAGGGGTGAGGGTGTGGGTGTTTCGTCTTCGAGGAGGGAGAGGTTTATGGGTGCCGGAGGAGGTGGACGCATTGTTGTGGATGAGAGCGGTCGATTTGGGTTTAAGCGAGGTTGTTCGTAGGGTATGGGAGGCGTTGTGAGCGGCGCCTGTGCACCAGAGGTGGTGTATTGTTGTGAAGGGTAAAGTTGGTAAGCGGTTTGTCGAGGCTGCCAGTTGAACGCATTGGCTTGCTGTTGTTGTTGGAAGTTCTCAGACTCATGAGGATCGTAAAGTGAAGCCATCGACACGCTTGGAGCATGATGCGGTTCCGTCTTGACCGGATTCGAGGTCGGTGCTTCCGTCTTTTGCTGCTTCGGAGTCGCAGTCGGGCCGTCATTAGACGAGCTGGATGCTCTGCCTGGAACGTTCGACGTCTTCCTCGCATGACCACCACCATTCAGCGGCATATCCTTCCTCGACTGGAAGTTCCGTGGACTTCGCCCTCGCACAATGATAGCACCAGATTGAACTGAAGCGATGGGAATCTTCCCGCCTGTCGCGAGGGTCGCGAGCAACTTTAGCTTCACAATAAAGTGTTGCTGCAATTCTTTCCGTCGACCATTGTTCGCCGTCGCGATTCGGAATTGTAATCGTTTCCACTGGAGCGGAAAGCTAGCAAAGTCCGTACTCGTCTCCTGAACATTCATCAGATCGAGAGGAAACGACGGAGGCTCGCGCTCGGTTTTGTCCTCCGGCAAAGACGACGTCGGGTTCGTCGGTGTCTTCCACGGCACAGAAATTATCTTGACCGAGTTTCCCTCCGTCGACTCCGTTGCGCTGATGACCAACTCTTGTCCGATTATAGGTATTTGCTCTCCTTGCTCCGTCATGATGTACCTCAACGTCCTGGGTAATGTGATCTCTCCTGTAATCTGGAACAGATTCCTCCGATAGCACGTCAACTCCGAAGGTGGAGGTTGTGCATCTCCTGCCGAAGCCCAGGGCGACTCCGCCAGAAAGAACATGCCATGTAATTGCGCTGACAGCGATATCGTCGTTCGTCGGTACGTGTAGTCGAGGAGTGTGTAGTCTAGTGTCGGAGTCGAGAAGCTCAACAGCTTGTTGTCGCGATCGATCGAGGGCGTCTCGGCATCATGAGCATCGTTCTGCGCCGGAGCTTCGAATGCGCTAATGACATCGGAGAAGGGATCTTCGTACGCGCTGGCGAAGCGCTTGAGAGGTTGCTGTTGTACTGAGTGTAGATTCAGATCCTCGCTCCTGCCACACAAAACTACAGTCAGCTCCAACGAAACCGAGTACAGACCCTCAGTCGCAACTCACGCAGCATAACCTCCATACGTCGAATGGTGATCCGCAAACTCCGACGGCAGCAGCATTTCTTGGAACGGGTCCTGCTGCGAACCACCGGCATTGGGATGCTGCATCTGCGTCGCCAGGTAGGTCATGGTCGAAGGATCGAAGCCGGAGAGGTCCATAGTGGGCGGTGAGGATGTCGTCGGCGCATGTGTGGGAGGAGGGAGGGACCGTGGAATAAGCTCTACATTCGCATCTGCGGACAGAGGGTAGTATGCGCTCGTAGGGCGGTGTGATGGGAGCTCTCCCTCGAACGAGCGTGGTGTGGCCGTAGGGTGTGGTAGCGGGTGGTGTAGATGCACTTCTCCCAATGTGTATTTCCTCCTCTTCACCGTTGCAAGCCAGACCCGTCAAAGAGATCCCGCTGCCAGTCTACCTGCGGCAACCCAGCCACTCCGCTTCGCCCTGCTTCTGAGGTGTTGTCGTCGCACCCGAACGTCGCGACCCGTGTGAGGGTGTAGAGGCACGTCAGCAGCTCGACGCGGATATTGTGCAACACGGAATCCTCGCTCTTTCCCGCGACTTTGATTGCTGTTTGGGAGGATCCGATGCGGTAGGCCGTACCGGTCGTGCAGTCGGTCACACGTCGAATCGTCCAGCTGTATGGGCGTTCAATGCATCATCTCTCTATCGTTCCCATCGGATGGAGCTTTCCCCGACGGTGGGGCTGGGAGGTCTGGAACGCTGTACCGTGTCTTTCTGGTGGTCGACTCGTCGGCTGCCAGATGCCAGAGTCTTTAGATGTCGCGAGCAGGTCCTTCTGTCGCCGATACTGCTCATGCTATGTTGATCGTCCTTTCCATGTGGGCGTGGATCGTTCCCAATCCCGATCCGACGGAGACCCTGGCGTGCGGGGAGAGCTTAGACTAGGTTCTTCCGTGTCCACGAGCACGTGCGGACGCATTGTCCAGATAGAGAAGTCTTACTCGTTTCAAGAGTCACGTCGACGACAAGGGAGAGGCGCGTGGGCCACATCACGAAGAAAACCTAGAACTATGCCACAAAGTCTGGAGCAAACCCAACCCATGCGGTTTCTTCTTCCTTCAGCCAATACCGAGTAGCTCAGCACCAAGTCCTCCATATATCCTTACATCTATCGAGTATCCCCATCCAAGTCCGCCAAAGACAGGACCAAGCCTGCTTACCATGTCCCACAAACGCTTACTCAAGTCGGAGGAACCATAGTCCACGTCGCCGCATCACAACTGACCTCCTCAAACCCATGCAAAACACTAAACCCCATGGCCGACAATCCATCGAAATTCCCGTCTCCATCCATCTACAAAACACGTTAGCAATCACCCCATTCAAAGTCTGTCCTTCTCGAGGTGATTCAAAACTCACATAATCCAACAAACAAGCCCCACACCCCTGCGCCTTGACCTGCCTCATCCCCAAAAGAATCAATCCCTGCAACAGCGTCGAATACTCACCCACACTCGGACTGATCACAGGACTACTAATCCCTCCCACCGCTACTCCATCTCCCAACTCTCTCAACGCGGGCACGAACTCCGCTAGTGTAGATTGCATATTATACAGCACCACTGTTCCGACCAGGGCGCCGTCTTCCGGCCTCTTGGCGCGAATGATACCGCATGCGCTCGGGTCCGCGAGAGCGAGTTTGTACACTTCCGCGAGACCTTGGCGATTGTTGGTTTTGATGTGGTCGAGAACCGGGCCGGCGTATTCCCAGCCGTAGACGAGGTCGAAGTCGACGTTCGCACTTTGCAAGCTCTTCGCCATGCCGTCAGGTGGCGACCACGTTCCCAAGTTGCGAGCGACCATACTACAGACGGAGCGGGAGAGGGCGGTATTCCACCCCAAGTCCGCGAACCACGAGCGCAGACGTTTGCGGTCGGAGTTGTGTTGACCGGTCGGGATGCCGAGGTACAGAGACGGCAAGCGGGAGCCAAGTTGAAAGCGCTTGACGCCTTCGCGCTGGAGAAGGGTACGGATCGCGCGGGAGTGGAGGGAGTGGCCGATAGAGAGTTTGCGACGGGAGGGGTCAACGAAAAGCGCGGCGATGACGCCGGTTCCCGTGGCGGTGAAGTGGTAGGTTGCGCAGAAGCCGTAGAGGGTGTGGGTGGATGAGTTGCGGACGACGTAGTGGGCTTCGAGGATGGAGGGGTTGTGCAGGAGGAAGGAGTTGTTGGTTGTGGAGGCGAGGTGGGAGCGGAGGCCGGGTGGGATAGCGTCGTTGCAGGCGGTGATGAGGGCATCGAGGGCAGTGGAGTCGCGTTCTTCGTTGAACGATTCGACGAGCCAGTGTTGTTTTGATTGGGAGATTTTGTGAGATTGGGAAAGGGCGCCTGGGAGGGTTCCGGCGGGAATGAAGTCGCCGTAGAGGACTTTGACGAGCGACATGAGGGCCGTTTCTGTGAAGTCGTAGGTGCAGATATAGGTGCCAATGGACTGATCCATGGCGAAGTCGTAGGGTGATGAGACGGAGACGACGATCAGGGGTTTCTCGCGCCGTTCGCCTCCGGAGGTGTAATGCATGTTGCAGATCATGGAGACGTGCTTGGTGAAACCGTGTTGATAGAGATTGCGGTTGGCGTCGGCGGTGACGATAATGATGGCGCTGGCCCGGTTGATGAGATTCTCGTGCTGAGGGCGGACTCCATTGGCGGTATATGAAGTGTGCAGGACGCGGCCACTTCGTTGTCGAGCGAGAGAGCGTCCCAGCTCGCGGAACACCCGCTCGCCTGACATGACCGATGCACTTCGCTCCCACACGGCAGGTTCAGGTGAGCCATTCGTGGCCTGCTCTGAAAGCTGTCTGGACGCAGCTGAGGCGACCAGTGGCTTGACGAGGGGCGTCAAGAGGAGCAATTCATCCTCGGGCTCCATGATGTTGGTGAGTGGGAGCAGTCGATTCTTGTCTCGCACCACAGTAATTGACGAGTTGTACGCTTTCGTCGATAATGTGGTGTGAGATGGCTGCAGCCTCGATAGCAGAGGGATGCCAGCCGGATTGAGAGCCTTTTCCCACGATGTGCACTTCGCCTTCATATCGAGCACTCTCTGCAATGACTGCCTTAATCTGGCTTTCGAGATCATAGCATTCTCCACCCCAAGCTTGAAGCCCTCAATAGCTTCCTGCTGGTGCGCGTATGATCGACAGAGCAGGACAATGTCACACCCAGCATTAATAGCCATGACCGTCCCTCCTCCAACTCCGATATTGTGGCTTAAAGCATCCATTTCAAGGCAGTCTGAAATGACCACACCGTCGAATTTGAGGTCGTTCCGTAGTAGATCGTTCACGACTTGCTCGGACAGACAAGCGTGCATGACATTCAGGCCGGCTGAAGACATCGCACATCCACCAACCATCATAGCGTCCAGACCCTCCTTGATGGCATTCCGAAACGGCACCAAAGCGTTCAAACTGAGCGACTCCAAGCTCTCCGTGATAGTCGGTACATCCAGCGCCGAACCCAAAAACTCCAGACTTCCATATGAAGGGAAATGTTTTCCCACTATCACCTGTCAGCCGCTAGCCACCAGCACAGACCCACAATGATACTCACTCATACTAACGCCTGCATCCCGATACCCCTTCATGAACGCAATCCCATACGCACTCACCTCCTGCGGGTCATCTCCCGTCGTCCTCACGCCCAACGGCTGATTCCTCACATTCGTCAACACGTCCAAACATGGACCCATCATCAAATTCAGCCCACACGCCGCAATCTCCTCCGCCGTCGCTTTCGCAACCTCATACGCAATCTCTTTGCTGCCCGTCGCAGCCACACCCATAGCAGAGGGGTACTGTCGGATGTAAATCTCGTCGAAGAGGGAGTTCACACCGCCATTTTCCTGGTCCAGACCGATGAGGAGTGGCACAGAATGACCGGCTTCGAAGGCGGTGTTCTGGAGCTCGAGGACGAGGGCGGTGCATTGTTCGGCGGACTGCAGGTTCTTGGCCGTGAGGAGGATGCTGCCGAGGTGGTGTTCGACGATGAGTTTGCGGATTTGGGGCGTCACGGTGGTTCCTTCGAAGCCCATCATGAAGAGCTGGCCGAGAGTCTTGTCCATGTCGTCCCAGATCGGGTCCAGCCCGTTGGAGACGCCATTGTTGTTGGCTCTGCTGGTTGAGGCCATCCTGATGGCACTATTGGGTGGTTATCGACATGCGGAGACCGAGTACTGTTTGGATCCCCGGGAAGGACAATGGATGCTGTCGAAGTTCCGCTGCAGGCTGATTTGATGTCCGTGCAGTCAGTTCCAGCACTCTTTCGATGTGTGTCTTGATTGAGCTACGAGTCGCGTAAATGCTAGTCAGCGATCTGTCCGATCAGCGGGCCGAAGTGAATGTGTCCGAGCTGTCAATGGTTGGGGTAACTCCTTCGATGCTTGCAGACCTGTGCAATGATGAGAAGCTGATGCAGTATCGGCCGTCGGATAGCAGCATTAATGTGATTGATGTCGCAGGCAAGATCCCGTCGATAGATTGAGGTCGCATTTGTCGGAGAGTAGTCCAGACCAGGGCATCGAAAGTTGACAAAAGTCGCCGCAAACTCTGCCTGAAGTCATTGCATGCATTCGTGTGGAGGCACAACTTTGCGGGTGCACGATACTGTGCCACCATCTAGTGCTCAACACAGAAAACACGGAAAGCATGCTGGTTAAATGTGTCGTTAATCGTGATCGTCATTCCTACCTTTCTAGTTTCCATCCGGTAGCTCAATAATGTATATGGCATTTCCAAGCCCGCTCAAATCGTTCCAACAACCGTTTTGAATAATCTCCAAGTCTGAGAGCTCGCTCTGTAGCTGTGTTCAGTCGCTCATGTATCTCGTCCCGTGCGCTGTGCACGGAATTAGATTGCGTCTTCACTCCATCCCGTCTAGGCACCCCACAGCAACAGCCGCCCCAACGACACTGCTCTCCCCGGAACACCCCAATCTCACGTAGCCCTCATCGCATTCTCCTACTCCACAGAGCTCATCCAACACCCGCTGAGCCCGCTGCCTGTACCCGGGATACTTTTCAACGATGCTGCCCGCACACGCCACACTCACCCGACTCTCGTCCGTGTTAGGTCTCAGGCCTTCAGCTTCACAGCGTACGACCCAAAGAGCGTGCAGCGCAGTCGCAAGATATGTCGATGCCCGGCAGGTGATGGATTGTGCGATGGAACGGAGAAAGGACAGATCGGGTGCCGATATCTGGGTTTTTGGGTCGGGCGGGTAGTGAGGAAGTATCGCGGCTCGGGACAGGGATAGCGTGGGCGTCGTGTCTGCTTCGAATATCGCAAGAAGTGAGGCGTCGACTGAGTAGGGTGTCGTCCGCCATGTAGGAGGGATTGGGAAGAGGTCGACTATTGACTCCTCTGCTTCGAGCAGAACAAGACGGAAGATCTCAGCAAGATAGCGTCCCGTGATGAGGTACTCTAGTGGTTGAAAGTCCGGCAGAGGATGTGAAGCATTGAGCTGGTCGTCCCAGTATGTTCGTGGTAATGAGCATTTACCGAGCATGGAAAGCTCGGTGTTGACAAGGACATGGGTAGTGTCCGAGAACCAGGATTCAGGGCGGTCGCCGAATTTGGACGGATGAAGGGAGGATACCGGGAGATAGACAGCTGCGTTTGTGCCTGTTCCGAGGATGAGCGACATGCGTACGGATGGATCGCGGTATGATTGCGCGAGGAGTGTTGCAGCAGAGTCGTTGACGATTGCACGCATTTCGACGTTGACCTTCTTCGCGCGGCAAGATCGCATGATGAGGGAGGAAAGATCCTGGTTCTCGACGCCGTGCGTTGCGAGGAAGCCTTTACCCATTGCGAGTAGCCGGCCGGAATGAGGAGAGGTCTGCTCGATTGGAAATGACCATGCAAGACCCATTGGGAGGTGAGCATTGGAGGTGCCGCGGATGTGGTTGTACTCTTGAAGCATATCGCCAATGCGATCAGCCATCCAGTCAAAAAACGCTTCGCCACGGAGACGCCGTACCGTCTCATCAATAGTGAACGTTCGTATCCGGCGGATTTGAAGGCTGTCGGATCGACAGGGTGTGTCTGGAGAATGTGTAGCAGAGCACGTCGAGCTGTGCTCTGGTTTCGTCTTTCCAACCAAGCGGATAAGAGCTATTCTGAACGTCGAACCACCGACATCCAATGCGAGAAAGTCTCCACGTTCATCTCCTGTGGGAAGACTCCGCTGATACGAGGGAAGCATGGAGATGTCCGAAGCCTGCAATCGATCTCTACATTCTTGTTGTAGCTGTTTTGAAATCTCCAGTAGTCGATCAATATGTAGCGGAGCCTCGAATTGGCTCCGCACGTTGTACAGATATTCGTCCATGCTCTTTCTTATTGACGATTGCTCTTCCACGACATGGTGGATATGTGATTGCTTCGATACCGAGGACGTTTCCACGATTGTGGTTTGTGTTGATGGATGTATGGAGCGGAGAGCGGACTGGACGAGTACACTCATAGCTTTGCCCAATCTGGAGTCCGCGAGGAGGTCGCAAAGGAAGCAGATGCAGAAGCGGCCGAGACATATACAAACGGACGGCATGTGTGGGTGCAGTTGGAGAGAGGGAGTAGATCGCGCGGATGCGAGGGACCGAAGGATGGTATTAGCGAGCAAGGCCAGGACAGCATGCGCCGAGGGAGGTGTGGTTGTAGTGAGGTTTCGGTAAGGCTCTTGAAGCAATGGCATGTATCAAGACATTGAGGGGACAATGGAGTGGATCTAGCATTCGGGTTGTTATGACGGTAGCGACTGAAGGGCGAGAGGCATGGCGTGAGGACTGTTCGTAGAGGTTGGTCGTGGTGACAGCCTTGCTGAAGTGGTGGTGTTTGAGGTCCAAGAATGGAAATTGCAGGTGTGGGAGCTTGCAATGCGAGGCTGTGGTCTGGGAATGCGGCGTAGAGTGTAGCGGACCACGGCGAAATGCAGTGGTGGTCTTGGATATGTACTATGCGAGCACAACCCGGTTCAAGGATCTGTGTTGGGGGGTGGAGTAGCGTTGTAAGTGAGGTGGAGTGGTCGTGGACTCGGCTGCTATGTTACATCCAACTCGACATTGATGCGGCGACCCTCGAGTCCAGTGCTGGCAGAACTCCTCGCTTGGCCGTTCAGATTGAGAGTCGACCAGTGCTCAAGTCCACGGAAGTGAAGTCGAGGTGGTCGGAAAGAAGGCAAACGACGAGAGTCGAACAATCCGAAGTAACGTCAGGGTCGCGTTGAGCCTCATTCATCGAGATCACCTCATTCTGAACAAGCATCAAGCATGGCATGGATCGCGCGGGAGATCCGACATTGCGTGAGATTGCGTGGTCTAACATGCGACGGTGACTTGGTGAGGTTGCATTCATCCCATTCGATGCGGACGCCCGTCCTCCGCATGATTGCATTGCAGGGCTCATCAATTGCCCGGAGCGGTAGTTGATAGACATGATGGACATGGGTATGAGAGACTCCGAGACGGGTCGTATACACAGACGAGAGCGGACGTTCACATCGTTCTCGACGCTACGGACAAGGTACATGCCTCTTACGAAGAAAGATCTGTCGCAACAACCTGGAATCCTTGCAAGGCTCGGCCAGACTCGCCTCCCATACGAAGCGTTGCATCCACCGAATGCATGGCTTCGACGCCCCTTTGCAACATGCCGGCAACAGCGTGGCAGTGACAATAGCAGCAAGGCGCATGTCCGGGTCACGAAGGTCGAAGACTTTGCTTCGACATAGACGTCTGTGAGTACGCCCCCAAGGCTTCGGAACTGCGAGGCGAGCGACGAAATGTAGTAGCTTGCTGCGCACCCCGGTTGAAGGCCTGCTGGAAAGCTCCGATAAGACTGACGAGCGCCATCACCACAGTCGACTTGGTCTAGGGATGCTTGCTCGTTGAATCGATCTTGTCATTCATGCTGTTCATTTCATTCGTCTCATCAAATCGTGATAGATCGCTCAAAGGTCAAAGCACAGACCTGCGAAGTCCTCCCACCGCTCTCATCCTCGTTCATGTCGCTGCACACACGACGGTGTTTCACGGTCCTGCCTATCCCGCATAGCCCTTGCTGTCGATATCACCCCTGTCGTCAAATCAACTCTCCACAACTCCATCAAACACCAGAAACAATCCCATGCTTCTCACTCGCCCCCACCGGCGGCGCACCCAGCACATCCTCCACTCTCTCATCCGTCCCCTTCAAATCCACCTCAATCGGCACCGTATCCTTAATCCTCCAAATCATCACCGGCAACGCCAAGATCAAACTCCCACACAACAACGCCCAACAACTCGCAAACATATTCATGTACGGCGCCTTTTGCCCGTCGACCGCCCACATGACCGCTGCACCGGCGGATTGAATCCCCTTGTAAAAACCGGCGTAGTTGGCGAGCGTGCGCCCGTTGTTGGTGATGGCGCCCATGAACCAGTATACCGCCGTCTGCCACGCGGCATCGTAGAAGCCGTAGAAGATGTACAGGAACATGGGGCCGATGTACGCGCGGTCTTGCCAGTCCAGACTAGCGTTGGAGGCGCGGGTGTACGTTGTTTGGAAAGCGTAGCCGCCGCCCCAGACGATCATGGTGAGGGCGAAGAGGGAAACCCAAGCGGCTTTGGCGCGGACGGTGCGACGGAAAGATTTGAGGTCGAGAAAGTAGCCGTAGACGAGGGCGCCGAAGATTTGGGCCGTCCAGTAGAGAGTGGAATTTAGCGCGCGGGTGCGGGTGTTGAATTGGGCGAGGTTGACGCCGTTGAATTGGTAGGTGTAGAACCAGTTGGAGGCGAAGAACATGGGGAAGAGGAAGACAATGTAGGGTTCCGCGCGGAGGGTGGTCCAGAGGCCGATGAGCTCGGTTTTCCAGGTGGGGTTTTTCATGAGGATTACGCGGCTGCCGTCGGAGCGGACGACTTTTTTGGCGTCGACGAGGGTCCAGGCGAGGAGGCCGCCGGAGAAGGTGAGGACTAGGAAGCCGATGTAGGTGCCGTTTGAGACGGAGCTGTCGGATGTGGTGTTGATGTTGGCGCCGAGCGGGACCTGCAGGAAGTGTTAGGGAGATAGAGCTTCGACGAGAACGGGACCACTCATACCAAGCTGCCAATGACACCACCCAAGTTGAAAATCATCCAAAACCACGATATGAACCTTCCCTTCTCCGACTCCAGAGGATACGACATCATGATCGCTCCCTGCGCAGACCACAGAATCCCAGCACATACACCAAGCAATGCTCCGGCAAATGTGATGTATGCATAGTTTTGTGTATAGTTGTATGCGAGGTATGCAGAAACATAGACAGAGTATCCAATTCCTCCAAACGACATGGCCCATCGAATCCCAATCGTGTTGGTGATGGTTCCAGCGAAGAAACCGACAACGGTGAAGGTCGAGTATAGAGCGGTGTTGGAGTCATTGCTGGGTTTCGGGTCGAGTTGTCCGCCGCCTCCGAGGCCATTCACGGCGTTGAACATGCCTGAGATGTTGTGTTAGTTGTGTGTATACTGATGTGTAGCATTCTCCATATCTCATTCTCACCCGGACAGAGGAAGCACACGAATGCGACCAGCAAGAGTTGTGCTCGTGGAGAGGCATAGTATGGCAGTGTGACGGGACCAATCTTGCGACTCTTGTACATCCATCCCGTGGGCGGCGGTTGGACTTCATGTTCGTGACCGATGGAGGATCCGGGACGAGAACTGCTCGAGACGTCGGGCGAAGCAGCAGTCTTGGTGACGGACGAGTCTGACATGCTGGCGAGGATGTCGCGGGCGTGCTCGTCAAGGGTAGTTCTAGGGGGTTCGGCAGGGATTCGCTGTCTCGCAGTCGCGTGACTCTTCGTAACTCTTCGGTGTTTGCTGGCGGTGGGCTGATCAAAGTCGCATCGTGGGACGGAGGGAAGAGAACGTCGGCGGAAGGAGCGGTGGGATATAGCGAGACACGCACACGGAGCCGTCGTGCATGGCAATCTTCCAGCAGCTGCACACACTCTCCGTCTAGCTATCTCTCCGCTCCCATCCTTCAATATCGCACCGCAAAGCGCACATGCAGCCGGAGGACGAGACCAGCAGGGATGCCGGGGAAGCCGATCCTCCTCTGTAGACTGTGATTGGTGACCTCTCCACGTGTGGCACCTATTTCTGGTCAGGGCCGTCGGAACCGACAATGTTACAACTCCACCTCACACGTGTGGTTGGATCCAAAGTCAATGTGCATTGATGATCGTTGACGGAGGAGACAAGGAAAGTGACCATTCTCCTCATATGTTGTTACACCGACAGGCGCACACAGCGGGAGGTCGCACACGAGACACATGGATGGCTGCATGTTGACACGAAGAGTGGAGTCGTTCCGCGTGCGTGGGGGAGACACAGCATGAAAGAGTATTGGCATCCATTGAATGTAACCCCCTGCGAATTGCTCCCTCATCAAGACTCCGCCAAGCAGTGCTCAAGGATGATGAGACGCTGACAGTGGCATCGTTCACACCTCACGTGTCCCTTGCCCTCTTTCCGGTGCACTCTTGTGCCTTACTTCGACTCGCACGAATCCGAAAACGTCCTTAGTACCTCAGCTCCAATCTGATGGGAGCCGCAAGGTCCACGCGAATTGAAGCAAGGAGGTCTATACCGACCGCACGTTCTGCTATCCACTGCGGAGACTCAACCACGTTGCTACCCGTATATTGGATGCTACGCCGCTGTTTGCCCATGCGGGTAGGAGTAACGTCGTCGGGATTCAGGTGGGCTCTTGAGGACTCAGGGGAACTCGCCATTGTCAGGTACTCCATTGTGGCAGGTACGGGAAACCTATCACCTACCGTGCCACTCATTACACCCATTTCCTTACCTTTTTTGATACTGATCATCTCTCACCGTCTCGTTTCATCCCAGTCACACTCCACCTCAAACAGGTCCATCATCTGCACACCACCTCGCCGCTGACCCGCATAAAATGGACGATCCTGCAGAACGAATCCTCTGTGCCCTCAGGCTGTGGCTCCCGGAAAGAAGCGGGCACGGCTGAGCCACTGTATCGCCGTGTACTCCTCCGGCCCATCTCAAGTACGAACTCACACACGAAATACACAAGCACAGAATGTAGAACAATGAGCGTGATTGTTTCTAGAACAGCTCACGGGTGCCATTCTTTGTCCGAGAATTTCCAACTCTGGTACGCAATCCTTGATCTTGACGCAGATTCCCCAATATTTCCCATTCTCATCGAGAACAGCGCCGCACAGTTTGAACCTCAGTGGCTTGCTGTGGGCCTTTGGAGCAGGAGAGCGCAGGTACAAGCTCGACGCAGGGCACCGCAGATGGAGCATTCCGTTCGCCAGAAAGAAGCTGCATGTACCGTACCTCAGAAGACCTCCGTGCTCCCCAAAGTCTTTCCCTCGTTGATGTCCTCCGGGCTCGAGGTCTTGATGCCTCTTTTTCTCAAGTCTTCGTATGAGCAGTTGGAGGACCTACAGCACGTCGTCGTCGCCATTCTCGCCATCCTCTCCCGGACCAGCGTTCCCTTGTCATACAGAGGAGAACAATAAATGCAACCAAAGGCACAGTGATCCCGATGTAAGCAGCAAACAGCCTCGCACCCGGCAAGAATTGGAACTCCGGCACATTCAAGATTGTCTGCGTGCAATATTAGCACTCCAAGTTCGTCCTGGCTGCGAGAGACAGCACTCACAGCGACCAGACTCGCCGGCAAAAACACCGATCCCAACACCGCAATAAATTTCATATCCTGACTATCCCTCTGCGTCGCCTTTGCAATACTAGACTGCAATCGAATATCGCGTTGTTGCACCAGACTATACAGCTTCACAGATGCGTGAGTGAGCGCTTTTCCCAGAAGATGCTTATTCCACTCACCAGCGTCGACACATTCTCCACCCGATTGATATGGTCTTTATCCCTCGCCATGAGACTGTTCAGCTTCTGCCACGTCAGGTCAACCCACTGCCGAAGCTCCGCGTGGACTTCGAATTGGGCAGCATTCGGCAATGCAGCGAAGAGGAGCATCTCGTGAGTATACTTCATTCCCAGCTGTATCGCAGCGTGGTAGCTTTTCCAGAATTCATATCTCCCTTTCCGACTGACTTGATCCCGACGACAGCTAGCAAGGAGATCAAAGAGGTGAATCCAAGAGTCTTGCTGATCAGACTCGGAACCAACGTCCACAAGGGATTCCGATGTGGCCGCTCTACTCATCTGCGCCATAGTATGTTCAAGAGTCTGAAGCCGGCTTTTGATCGAATTCCGCCGTTCTATTCCCATATTCAAGACGGTTTCAAACATGATACAGGGTATCAGCATGGGGTGAAAAGAGTAGTGCTGCAGGCAGAGGAGGTCGTCGACGAGGTTTTGACTGTTTAACTTCTGGTCGAGGCTGCAGAAGATCGAGGTGTCCATGGTTGAAGCGTGGTGGGAGAGGGCGAGGGACCAGTCGCCTTGTTTCATTGTGCAGTAGACGATTAGTTGGAAAGAGGTAGGGCTGCCGGTCGGGGAGAGGATGGTATGGGCTTGGGCTGTTGATAGGAAGCCATCGGCAATTTGGAGGTACGATCGTGGGAGGTTGAGATCATCGAAGATGGTATTCAGGGAGGCGGCGGAGGCGAAAGGAAGGGAATCGGGTTTACCGCTTGTATGCGGCGGTCGGGTTCGTTGGAGCAATAGACGAAGTCGGCTACCAGGATCATTGCGGCAATCCAGCCCTGACGTGAATGTCGGAGAGAGCTGTTCTTTCTCCTCGCATGCGGACTGATGAACTTCCTCGTGCGAGCTTTTGAGATCCTGAAGGCTCAAAATCAGTTGAGAGTGTACTCGAGAAGGAAAGGATGCTGACCGTGTCGGAGTGAAAGATGTGAAGTTCGGAGTCCTGCGCAGCGAACCGGCCTTGGTGAGCGGCTTGAAGTAGCGTTCGATGCTGCAGTCGTTCCATGACACCAGGGCGATCGATTGAAGAAGTCTCCAAGCTGATTCATGAAAACATCTCAACGCTTTTGAGGCCTTCGGCGGGCGACGATGCATCTTGAAGATGATGTTCTGCATGGCGGAGTCGATCACTGTGGCTACAAGAAGCGATGAGCTCCTGCAGGTGTGCCTGGGGAGCTCCGGTGTGCATGTACTATGCACACTGCTGTCACGTGTGCGACGGATGGACAAGCGAGAGGCCATGGTGGCGCTGAACTGTCAGCGGGAGGCCGCGAGTTGCGTCTGATCATGCGGTAAACATTACTTGCGACGGCGCACGCACGGTCGCAGAGGCGGCGCTGCTGGACACTTCCCTCAAATACCACTCCGACCACTCGCTTGATGATTGGGAAGCTTTGCAGCAGCCACTCTGACACGTCACCACGGGCCCGCCTCTTCAGTGACAACCAACGCCGAGCCAAGAGGACCATCCACCCACCAAGCAAAGAGACACAACGCAAGCTCGTCATCGACCGTTCAATCCAGTAGTAGTCTTTGCTCTCGCGGGCTCTTTCAGCGAACGACAAGCACTTAGCCAGCTCTCAACAGCGTCGATGGTCATCACTTTCGGTCGCGCATGTTGATGAACCTCTCGAAGATGGCCCTCGAACTCCTCTTGGCTGTCGAACCCGGAGACTTTCAATTCTCCACAATGATCTGAAAAGCACGTCCACTGCGCCGCATGCGTATCATTGGGCCATTTACACGGCACCTTCCAAGCAAAGCCATGATCCGACACGGCATGGCGCCGTAGCTCGCCGCGAGACTTGAAAGGTGGTGCCCGGCAAGGTCGGTCTGTACCCAGAATTTTCTCGCTACAGCAGTATATCAAATGCAAAGCCTTGCGTTCCCAGCGTTCGGTCTTTGCTCGCTTTGTCCGAGTTTCGACAAGCGTCTTTGCACACTCCTGGAGGCTTTTTGCTACTTCGTGGTCTTCAAGATATTGTTCGATGATTTTCTCCATGCGATGCTTGGTCTCCGAGCCATCTGATCCTCTCCATTCACCCAACTTGATATTGCCGAGCTCGTGATCGAGCCCCAGCGGTGCGTCGAATCGAATATACCGGATCTCCAGGTCGCCGTTTCTCTGCTCTAGACGAGACTCGAATTCCTGGTGCTGTACGTGGGAGTTCAGTTGATTCTTCTTGAGAGTCTTGACTGCGGCAGAGAGGTTGGAGATCTCGTGCGGGATGACTCTGTGAAAGAGCCCGGTGGTGTGTCCGCGGTCGGACTTCTGACCGGTACCGATCGAGATGATGAGTTTAGGCTGATGCCGCCAGTGCATTTGTTCAACCTCCTTCAGGGCAAGCTCGACCGGATTGTTCCACTTCGCCATGGCGCCGTCTTCGTACACATCACCGCCGTATTTGATCTCTGAGAAGTAGCCTGGTGCAGCACTGGTCGCACGGCCCGCTACCCAAAGTGGTGCATTGGATGCTGGTCCAGGATTGCTGTGTCGGCTTGCTCTATCGCTTCGACCAGATCTAATCTCTGGAGGTGCGTGGTCGTAGCTGCGAAACAGAAATTCCTTCTTGACTTTGAACCCACCGTGGGCCACGACGACACTGAACGTTTTGTCAGCACTTACACAGGAGAAGACAATATCGTAACTTACGTGCGCGCTACGTCGGAGCTCTCGGTCCTCATGAGCACTTTGTCCGCTCGAGCCTTGACATCTGTATCCTCAATTTCATTGTTGGTCTCCCGGGGCTGGATCCGGTGAACGACATCCTGCTGAGTGGCCCGCTGAAGCGCCGCGTCCATCAACTTCGAGCTGAAGCGAGGTCGAATCACACCAAATCGTGTGTAACTCCGGCCTTTTTGGAACACCGTGCTCCCGACGTCGTTGTAGTTCTTCATGGCCTGTGTAACGTCCATCTGCAGGCGACCAAGCATGATGGCGCTCAACCTGTGATCCGTCAGTTGAGATTGACTTCAGGATACTGCGAGATACGTCCCCTCCAGTACTGGTGCCGACAAAATAGTCAATATAGTGATGAGGCAGAAAAGACGTCCTCCACTCTTCCGGAATAGCATTCTTCCCTCGCTCATCCAGATTCCAGCTATAGGCAGCGCTACAAGCTCGAGGTGCCTCGCCATCTTGGAAACCGGGTTCTTGGGCTCGGTGCATGTCGAAGCTCAGGGTCGCCATCTCGATGTGTCGCACCTGCTCCATTATCTTCTTGAGAAGATACAAAGATGCATACCCGCGGACACCGCCTCCATCTACATTCCCGCATCAGCACTCCCAATCAACCAAAAGATTGTGCGACCGTGGTCGCAGCTCCTCACCTAGTGATAGTATGATCTTGCGGGACCACGGACTATCGGCGTTTGAATCTGAGTTACGTGAGCTTTCCCATTCCGGCCATATTTGAGTTCTGCTGTTGTTTGAAAGCGTTGGAGACTCGCGTTGCTGCGTGTGATTTGACGCCATACCAGAGTTTGGAGAGGTCCAATCGCGGAACGCTTTAATCTAGCGTGGCCTGTGCAACGATTTATGAGTGCTGTAGCTGCATGCAACATCCCGTACCACAACCCGTGCAAGAACCCGCTGCGACAGAGTCGCAGCCATAGACTCGCCAGATTGATTTCGCTTGCCAATGCATTATCGGTACGAAACATGCTTTCGCGAGCTGCTGCATTGTTTGGATAATTCTAAGCCTCCAACTCATGGCCCAAACGGGCATTGTCGGCCGTGTTTGCTCTCCGAGGTGCAGGTCGGCCAGTATTCCGACGTTCACATGAATCCATATCCATCGCCATGCTGGTCAGTGTCCTCGTGAACAACTCTGAGCAAGCGGATGCAAGTAATGTACTCCTGCTGCTTACTGCGGAGCTCGCGATAGGATGTGGTGGGGTGTGGCAACCTTCGCTAAATTGTCTGGGGCTCAGCCTGATGGCTCAGCCTGGCCGTTCCGCTTGAAACGGGTTGTGTTCTTCGATCCTTCCGTCGCAGCGTCGCAATGGCCATGCCGCAGTTGGCCTTATGCCGGACGGTCTCGGTCAGCTAATCGGTTCTCGCCACGTATCCAGCGACCAAACCTATGTTGACCTCAGTTGATAGGCACGTTGACCAGTCCGTCCGTTAGAGATCTACCGTCGTTCAAGATCTGTGCAGACAGCCAGGTCGGTACGGCGCACTATCTGCGAAACAACTCAGCTCGAGCACTGAGCATAGGAGGGCGGCGAGCGTCCACACCCACTCGCGAACACTATGCCGGAGCGTGATCCGCCTCCCAGCTCCAAGCGAGCAGTGCCCAGGTGCGGGACAATATGCAAGGGATCGCAGGCGAGGTGCAGAAACATCACACGCGACCTCCACTTGTCAAGCTGTCTTTCGCGGAGCGATGGGACCACAGCAACGGAGGTAAATGCAGGACGACAACAACGCTCTGCGATAGCGCGTGGGCTCGTAGGAAACGACTCCAGGAGCGTAGAATCTAGTTTCAGTACCAAAGAATCGTGGTTTCCGAACCCTGCCAGCGTCTTGAGTTCATCGGCCAGGACCGCACGCTGGACAACGCCTCGTCCGCAGGCTGACCATCCTTTTTGTTGCCCAGAGGTCTAAGCCGCCTGTAAGTTGGTCTCGAAGGTGTTGAATTGGGTCGACGACTATTTGACGACTTGCTCGCTTACCAAGTATTGAGTCACTTTCAGGACTCGTGATCTGTTTTGCGAGCATATGGGGGCGGCCACCTGCCACACTGATTCAAGACCCCTGCCAGGGAGCTGCTTACCGGACGGCTTCGGCCATTCCGATCTTCGCTCGGCCCCATGGTACTCGCGCGCACATCATATATGTGAGGAAGAATTCCCTTCCCTGGGTGCGTCGTCCATGGAGGCCTCCCATCGACACTGTCGTACACCACTCCCGCTCCTTCAGAATCGTTGACTTCTACAGAACACTATACCATACACTATGCAGCACTCCCAATGCATTTTAGTGTACGTCATGGCTGACCACAGCGTCTCGCTTGAACCTGTCGCTCTAGTACAACGTCAGTCAGAAACATACGCTACAAAGGAATGGACCCAGCTGATGTTGCCATCCAGATCTCGAGCCATTGAAACGAGGGAAGATATCTCGAAAACCATGGATATCCGAGCAACGCATAAAGGCCCCAAACGACAAATTTCGAGATGAGAAAACCAGCTCCAACGTCGAGGAAGACCAGCAATACATGTCGACCTTGGTGTTCAAGAACATCGCGAAGAACATGGGTTGGAAGCGTCTGACGGGCCAGGTCACGGAATACCAGGTATACGAGGATCCTCTTCTTTGATGGGTGAGGATCAGTGGTCGGGATATGGTGGCGTTCGGGTGTATTGGATTGCGGCGATTGAGCGAGTGTTATTGTAAATGTTGGCGTGCTTGCGTGCACCGTAATCTTGCGAAATGGATTTGATACTCGTATGCGTAGCAAATGCGGACCGGTTTCCTCTCATTGTGGGCAGTTCACATCGTCAGCAGGTCGTATGGACCAACGATTCCGCGGATAGACGACTGAGCGTGCTTCGATCAGACCACGACTGCAGGTGGCAGTCCAAGGTCTTCCATCGGCGCAGTCTTTGTCACCTGGCTGTGAAGGGCGGATGCTCTTTCGTGCCTCGTGGCTGATCTTGTCGCGGCAATACTTTGCCATCGAGGTTCCGAAATTGAACGCGTTTGACCAACAGGAGAGCGCCCGATCCGTTATATGTCGAGTGCTCGCGGGGCGGCCTCCTTCATCAGATCACTCGTGCTACGCATACGCAGTGGTACTTGTGACTTGTCGGACGTGTCTTGGCATTCAGAAACGCCTCGGTCCAGCCGCGTCGATCATCCCAGCCTCCGCAAGATCGCGGCCTAAACAGCAGTTTAGGTCACTACCTCAATTTTCACTTCTTACAACAACAACTACCACCACCACCACTGTTACTATTGTCGCTAATTGCTTACATTGTCGCTATATAGCTGCGCTAGTCACTCTAATTATTAACAATTATATATAAGTGCGCGCTAATACGCCGTTTAGTTAGATAAGTATTATTTTCTTTAACTCTTAAACCTCTTATTAACACTACTACTTCTACTACTCTACCGCGCGCGCTCGTAGCTCGCTCGTTATATAATACATACTACTTATAATATCGTACCCTCGTGCGTACGTAAAAATAGCTAGTTTTACGGTACTTAATACGGAACTTAGTAAGGCTCGCGA
>JYJE01004375.1:0-59646 GCA_000983655.1 Zymoseptoria brevis | reverse complement strand
CCTCCTCCTCCTCCTCCGCCGCCGCTGATGCTGACGAGAGTAGGGGTTTGAAGAAACGTGGTATTGCCGATCGGAGCGGAAATGGCACTCGTACCAAACGCCCTCAACGTCGTCTCTCCACTCCCCTTACCTTTACCACTCTTCAAACTCGACCTCTTCCCCTGAACAGGTCGCAATTCACTCGCCGTCCTCGGTCGTATAAATACATCGCTCAACCGTTCCCTTTCCGCCGCACGTAAACTCGCTCGGTCGGAAGATTTATTCCTCGCCGTAGCCGGACCCCTCGGCCGAAGAGCGGAGTGAAAAGCCGCCGTCGGGCCCTTCGGCGAACTGCCATGGGAAGTTTTCGGACGAGTAGAGATGAAATTCACGGGTTGGCCCTTTTTGCCGAATCCCGGGGAAGGAGGAGCGGAAGGGTCGGTTTTGAGGAAGGAGTGAGGGCGGGAGGAGGTGTGCTTGCGGATTGGAGGGGGAGCTGGCGCGGCACCACCGCTTGTGTTGGTGTTGATGAGGAGAGGTTCGGAAGCGGAGCGGCGTTTTTCCGCCATGGTGGAGTTGAAGAAGGGGGAGGAGCCGATGGTGAGGGGGCGGGGGATACAGTCGAGGGGGGAGACGGGGTTCATGCGGAGGCCGTTGGAGACGGAGGAGCGGCGGTGGAGGGTGGGGATGACTGGAGCGGAGGCGGTAGAGGGCAGGGGACGGGCGGGTTCGTCGCAGGGGAGTTCGTAGATGTCGGAGGGGGAGAGGATGGTTGCGGTTAAAGGAGGGACGACTTCGCCGATGGAGTGGCGTTTTAGAGCGATGGCGGTGGTGGTGGTGATGATGGATTTGGGGCGGGAGGAACAGAGGGAGTCGCGGGAGATGTCTTTTGTGGTGATGGGAGGGAGGAAGGCGACTTCGTTGCCGTCCATGGAGGAGCGTTGTGCGGCGGACTTGCGCATGGAGGGAAGGCTTTTTCTCGAAGCCGCCGCGGTGATGGCTTTTTTGACCGAGTGGCCGTGTTCGATTGCGGGTTGCTTTTCTTGTCGTTCAATGTCGCCCATGATTGTCGTTCCTCCTTGGGCGAGATTCTCTTCTGCGATGGGTTGGAATTTGATGATGCCTCGCTCGGCGGGGACGTTCATCGTGTCCGCCATGAAGGCTTGGATCAACGCTGCATTGCGTTTGTTCATCGTCGGTCCCATGGATGAAGGCACGGCTTGGAGGGTCAAGATGTAGCATGGATCGAATGTGCCGCCGAAAGATAGGCAAGCACTGTGCTGGACTTGAACCACGATCGCCGAGTTCGGTCGTGCGTATCGTGCGGCGAGGTGGAATGAGAGGTCAGTCACCAGCGTGAACTCATCTTTGACCTGTCTCTCATGTCAGCTTGAAGCACCTCTACCACACACACAACATCCTCCAGGCACTCACAATAACATTCGTCCGCAACTCGGCAATCACCGGCGACTCCGTCTGCACTCTCTCCCTCACACTTCCCACCGCCCCTTCCTTGTACTGAAACTCATCCTCATAATACTGCGACCTCCGCTTCGACTTGTCGTCATACAACATCTCCTCACTCCTCCCCCAACGCTTCTGCAAAAAATCGCCCGGATGGATATTATACCTATCCGATCCTGATCCCGATCCAGAGAAGTATGCCGAATTCCTATGGCTATCCCGATGGGCACGATGCGATCCGGGCGTCGTCTGACTGCTGGGATATGGCGGTCGTAAGATGGAGATGGATGTGGCGGTGGAGGTCATTGTCGTTGCGGAGTCGCCGGAGGAGTCGTCGTGGGTGTCCATTGTTGGGGAGGTGGCAGCCGACATGATGTTTCAGAGGGGAGGTGGGATCACAAGGGTGCGGATGTCTCCTCGGGTGTAACGAGTGGTTTTGGTGGATAGGTCCGAGAGTTGCAGCCGAACGGAGGGGAAGGAGAGAGAGAGGAAGGGAGAAGAGGAAGAGAATCCGGGGAGCAGCAGTGCAGTGCAGTGCAGTGCAGTGCAGTGCAGTGTAGTGCAGTGGCACCACGTATGAACGAGCGCAAGGTGTGAGCGACGTGTTACAGAAGTGGAGTTCAGCCGGAGCGAACGAGCAGTCGGTTTTGTGCGCGGGCGGCCAGCGAGATGCCAGAATATAGCCAAATCTGTCCTTCTTCTTGCGGCATGCACCACCGGGGGCCGGGAAGGAGGGGAGTCAGAATGCAGAAGTCAAGAGTTATTACCTCATCCTTATTATCCCGTCTACTTATTATTGCATGTGAGAAATCGGGCAGATCTCCGGGAGGATGGGGGCTGCGGCCGCTCCACGACCAGCCCAGCCACGTCCCGTGTGTGTGTCTGCTAGCTGCAAGGACGTTACGAGTTCCATGATTCGAATGAAGATCAGGGCTGAATCGAATCCGTCGCGGTGCTTGGCTGCCGAGCCGGAGCTGGGGAGGAAACTCGGAGGTACCTCTGAGACAAACCAACCTCGCTGGCCTCGAGAGTCGATTCTGATGATGCGGAAGTCCAGCGTTCCAGAAAAGCGAAAATCAAAAAGGCTGCATGCGCTGTCCTCTTGAAATCTGCCAGTAGTCTCAGCTCGTCCTCATCCACGTCCACGTCCCACGTCGTCTCGTCTCGTCTTCTTGATCATCGAAAATCCTCGCAACGTCCTCCATCATCCAGAACAGGACACGGCAGAGATCTCTTCTCCACTGCGCAGATCAATTTTCTTCAAATTTCTCCTCATCGGACCATTCACGTCGAGAGAGAGAGAGAGAGAGAGAACTAGTGGACGGCACACGTGTTGGTGGTGCATGCAGATTATCGATCACGGCAGCCAATTGCAGGACGCTAGAGAATTTGGTGCATACCTTGATGTGAGAAATCATCGGGAGAGGTGCATGTGTTTGTCAAGTCTGTACATTTCTCACGGCGCGTAGGCAGGAACTCCTCCTTCTCTGTCTCTGTAACAAGCCGCGAGACAGGACGATGGAATGCGAGAAATCCCCCGGGACCGAAGAAATCAAACCGGCCAAAAACGGGCGGGTAGTAATTGTTCCACATGAGGAAAGTGCAGCAAATCATCCGCAACAGAATGACCGCTGGGGTTGCAACGTTGGGGCGCCGAACAAGGTTTGGCTAGCATAGATCAGGGGCCGGGCATGAGATTGAGTCCCTGCAAGCCTCAAAGTCTATCTTCCCGCGATATACCATAGCACGCGGGAAGTTCGAGTAAGGATTTTTTTTTCTTGCTGTATAGACGGGAGAGCTGAAATGATCTTCGTCGTTGAGCTCGAATGCGGATGCAGATGCACGACGGAGGGACTTTCCGTGCATAGCTAAGGTACCTTTCATTGATTTACAAGTGTGACGACAAGGAAAGTCCGGCGCCACCGCAGTCCGGAATCTGTGTATGCATCTAGACTTTTTGACTATTCCGACGTGCAGATTTCGTACGCAAGGAGAAAATGATCCGGCGAACGATTGCGCACGGTAAAAGTCAGTGGCACATACCCCAAACGGGAGCTTCGAGCCGCGATATGATGGGATTTGCAACAGGTCGGCATCAGTAACGAAATGCTCGGGCCAGATTAAGAGATCGATCGGAACGAGAAGATCGAGCAGAACAACAAATACGAAGCGAACCGTGAGCGTAGCAAAGACACGCGCGCACATGAGTTGTCAAGGTAAGCAGAGGTAGATGTATTCAAGCAGGAGCTGTACCTGCATTCTGTACGAAACTGGTGAATAATGTACCCGAAGACGGCGGGAAAAGCTGCATCTCAGCAGGAAGCTGAACATTCAACCTCAGCGGGACGAGTCAAATATCACTTGGCAGGACAGTCAGTATACCTCAGCCGGACCAGTACACGCAGCCCGGCAGAAAATCCTTGTGAACGATACCATGACAGACCAACAGACCCTACCAGGTGTCGGATCTGGATCGCCGCCACCATCTCCAAGCACCCATTCCGACCGTCCGTAGCGCACCAGTCCGTTCAGCCTGCAATCAGACGGCCGACAGCTCGCACAATGCTGGTGCTGTGCTGCAAGGCTCGGAAGGTGGTGTACGCTACGCACATGCTTTGGAAAGTCCGATATTGGACCAGCGGTGCCTGCTTGCCTGCACCGACTCATCTTGAGCGAGCGTAACGACGTGTACCCGTAAGCAACTCACCTCCCTCTCCTAACCTCCATCCCCGGTCCCCACCCCCCATTAACGCCACAAATCTCCAACCTCCTCACCCTCTCCTGATCATCATCTCCATCCCACCCTTCCAATCCCAAGCCCTCTCCTCCCACCTTTCCCTCCCCCTTCTCCCCTCCAACAGCAACCCCAACAACCAACCCCACCGCATCCGCATAATCAAACCTCGGCGTACCCTTCCACCAGCCTTGCCACATCCCTACAACCACCACCAAAATCAAAGCGAGGATATGCACCGTGAAATTCGCGTAGACATATTTCGCATCTCCGATGCTGACTGCTGCCACGGTACCCACCACCTCCGCATCCCTCACTCCGCCCGTTCCTTTCGTTCGGGAAATCGCAGCGAGGGACATGCGGAGGAGTATGTCGTCTAGCATGGCGGTTAAGCTTTGTTCGACAGAGTAGAGCGTCATTGTCTCGACACGGTCTTCGTAGGATGTGGTCTTGGGAATGGATATCGGAAGGGAGGCGTGTTTCATGCCGGGTTGGGTGGTGGAGGCCCAGAAAGTGGCGAAGTTTCCGACGAGAGCGTCGCCGATGGTGGAGGTCCAGATGGTGGTTTCGGTGCGGGAGACGTCTTCGATTTCGGAAAGGGCACGGGTTTTGAGGGCGCCGGTGGGGTCGGGGTCGGTCGCTGTGATGTCGTTGCGAGGCTGCACGGAGATGGTGCGATTCAGAGAGGAAACGGCGACGTTGTACTCGGTCGGGGAGAAGATGACTTCGCATTGGATCTTGTCGAGGGTGGTACCTTGAAGGGAGTAGGCTCCGTTGGCGGCGATGGCGAGGAGGAGACGGCGATCGGTGCGTTCGACCACGTTGCGGGCGGTGATGGCTACGAGGCGGGAGCCGGAGCCGAAGGCCGTGAGGGGATACCAGCCTGCGTTGGCTTGGCCGTTGAGGAAGGTTTTTTGAAGGTAGCTGCGGTTGTGGAAGGTGTCGGGAATGGCGGACCAGTTGTCGTTGGGTAGCCAGCCTTGGGCAGCGAAGAGGTTGGGGAAACCGGCGGTGGCGTCGTACTTCTCGAGGTCGTCGGTGATGACCCACATGGAAGACTCGTTGTAGATGCAGGAGACCTTGGGAAGATAGCCAGTGTCTGTGTAGGTGTAGTTTAGAACGGTGCCCGCCTTTTTGCCGAGCCCGCTCCAACCGACTGTTGCACCCATGCCGTACGATCGACCGCGGTAGGTGTATCCGGAATTGTCCGGCTTGGAGAAATTCCTCTCTGAACCATCGTATGTAATGGCCGAAGCACCCGACTGGAGGATGGCTCCGGATTGGTACATCCCAGGACACAACGTGAAAATGCCCGGAGAGGAGGCATCAATGGCTGTGAGGTTGCAATTCGGCCCAGGAGCTGCTAGGATATTCCACGAGCCTTGGCCTACATTCTTGACGGTGATGGAATTCAATGACCGATCGGTACCCGTCTGCTGCGGCGTCAAAGAACCCGTCCAGAGGAAGTTCGGCACGAGCGAGATGATCACGACCAGCATGCAGAGGATCAACCGGCGACCCTTCAAGTTCCAGTCAAGTCTCGTCAATGAGGTCGATGTCCAGAACCGGAGATTCTCCATTGATATTGGCTTCTCCCAGATCATCGTCCTCGTGCTCAGATTGAAGGTCTGCGCCAGAGCAAAAGTCCAAGGTACGGCCAATGTCGCCGAGACCATTTGTACGATGATCTGGAGGGTAGCTCGGTCATTTTTGGTGTATTCGTATAGTGTCGACGTGGATCGGTAGCCGGATATTGTCAGCCCGAAGATGCATCCGCTGATAAGGGCCGGGAGGAGAATCGCGAGAAGAGGCACGACTCTCGACCACAGACTGATGGTCTTGAGGCGAGGTCGGCCATCTTGTTGGTAAAGTGGTTTCTCCTCGGATATGAAGATGTTCCGGTCAATCGCCGCCAGGTTGAACCACTGTTTCCCCATGGCTGCGATTCGTCGTCTGTCGCTGGAGTGGTTGCTGTCGACCGCAATACCCTCAAGTAAGCAGTTTCACCAGCTGTGAGGGAGCAAGAGGACAACGCTCTCTTTATGAAAAGAAGGAAAAGCATACTCCCACCTCTACGCGCCTAGTGAGGCCACGAGCAATCCTTCGGCTTCGTACTTAGTCCATGTTGGCTATGCTGCGGCGTCTGCGGTGTGACGGGGCTGGTGGCAGGGCAGGAATCCTTCGCGTCGAACCAATCGAGGCGGTGACTTTTGCAGATCTCCTTGATGTAGACATGGGAGGAGGGCTGTCAGGTCGCCAGTACTGGTCGTGAGCATGTCCTACTCAATGATCTGTCCATGTTGTCCGCACGTCCAGCGAACATAGCAGGCCAAAGTACGATGTTATGTTGAAGAAGATGGTCCAGCGCCGAAGAGTGAGACCGTAGCCTCACGCCAAGCCTCGATGGGTAGTAGAACTAGCATCGCAAGCCATCCTTGTCCTCCACAACAACGACAAGGACATCTCCGCATCCTCCCTCCACCGTCACCATGTCCGCCGCAACGCACACCTACTGGTACAAAATCCTCGACGCTCCACCGCCCTCACCCCTTCCGACCACCCTCCCTCTCTCCGACCTCGACATCCGCGACAACTTCATCCACCTCTCCACCGCTGTCCAAATCCCCATCACGCTGAATCGCTTCTTCGCATCCGCCACTACCGTATGGCTGCTCAAGCTGCGAAGTAAAGATATCGATGGTGTGATTCGATTCGAGGAGGGACTGCCGGAGTGTCCGCATGTGCACGATACGGTGACGGGATTGGGCAAGGGAAATGTAGAGGAGGTGATCGAGGCTAAGAGAGGAGAGAGACAGGAGTGGAAGGATGTCAAGGAGATTCAAGAGTTGAAGAATGATTGAGGTACTGCTCGGAGAGGGACATGAAGCCTTTGCAAGTGTTCAGGTTACCCTACCTGTACGCCTACATGTACCTCACTTAGAGCAGGCATGCCTTCGTCGCTGTACTTGTCGGCAAGCCGTCCTCCCCGTTTCATCGTGCGGCTGACGCAGTATGCCAGTAACGTATTCGTACGCCTACATTTACCCATACCAGAGCCGGCGTGTCAACGCATCTGTACGGCTATCACAGCCTCCTGGCAACTCAACCGTACGCCTATGGAAGAGTCCGGGCAACGTGCCTGTTCAATACACGAACATGACCGGCAAACTCACAAGACCCGAATTACAGACGCGTTGGATGGCATGACTGCAAAGGGAACCCTAAAGACCATAATCGACTCCACACAATCAAATCATCCTCTCCATCCGATGCAACTTCGAATCCCTCGTCCACCTCCTAATCTCCTTCCCCTAAAAATACAGCGGCACGCTCAACACAACCGGCACCATCCCCACCGCAAACTGTACCACAAACACCGCCGTCCAGCCCTTCCTCTCATGCAAATCAAACACCCAATAACTCAAACAGAACCCCAACACATTCTTCAACACCGTCCCGACAATCATAATCTCCCCCGAAACAGGTCTGTACGAGTCAATCGCGTACGCAATCGCAATACTCGGAATCGACGTGATGGCCAGTCCGGAGAACCCAAATCCACACACTACAATCGCCTGCCATGGCCAGAGGCGTGCATATCCTACCGCGCCGACGATATGCGCCACGATGAAGAATGCGCAATAGGGTACCAGCGCCGGCAACCGCATTTCCGCTTCACGAACACATCCATTCCGCACGGTCATGCGTTGAGCCCACCGATCTGACAAAGGCCCAGCGGTAAGGAACCCCACCAGTGCCCCGGTGAAGATGGCGAAATTGGAGAATCCGACGGTCTCAGGCGACCAATTGTAGGGAGGAGCGCTGAAGAGTCCAGACTGGGTGATGTTAAAGAGGAGTTGGAGATCGGCGGCGCAGGCGAGCATGAGCGCCGCCCAGAAGACGATGGGGTTAAAGAAGACGAGGACGGGAGCTGTGAGGTCGTGGAGGAGGAAACGAGGCCAGGTCTTCTCCGGGCGAGCGAAGAGGGCGTGTTGGTGTCTGGATGGCTGGCCTTTGCGGACGTACCGCTCGGGAAGGGTGCTCGCGTCGCCCTGTCCTTCCACTTTGGGTGTGTCGGCCTCCCGATGGAACTTCGTCTCAGGATAGAAAAACACCAACAACAGCGCCGCAAACGCCGAAATACCCGTCTCCAACCAAAAGAAACTCCGCCATCCATACCGACTCCCAATGGAACTCGCAATAACAGGTCCCACCGACAAACTCGAAAACTGAAAGAAGGAATACGTAGCCAGCCACGTCCCGGATTCATGCCTGTACACCGTCAGCCCCCAACCCTCCCAACACGCAACCAAAAACTCACAAGAAAAACATATCCGCCACAGTCTGCACCATAACCGTCTCACTCGTCGCCGCCACCAATCCATCACACGCCCTCGCCGCCAACAAACTGCCATGACTCCCCGCTTTCGCTTGCCACACATTCGTCAGCACCACCAGAACCCCACACCCGATCGCCGTGGTTCTGCGCCCGAAGACGTTGGAAAGGGGAACCAGGAGGATGTTGGCGAAGCCGAGGGTGAGGACGCACACGGAAGTGAGGAGCGAGAGAGAGATTGTTGGGAGAGGTGGAATTCAGAGGCGAGGGAGCGGGAAGAGAGGGGCAAGGGAGAGGACGGAGATCACGATGGTCCAGATGAAGAGGAGTTGAGAAGTTGCTGTGAGCGATTTGTGGAGGGGACGAGTCTGGAGGAGGAGGAGGAAGTCAATGTGTTGTTTGAAAGGTTGTTTGGAGACCGTGTCGATGATTCGCTCACATGGGTGCTTGGCTGCTGCTTTCCCTCATGATCTCGGTGCCTGGGACGATGTCGACATCCGACCTGCTGGACTCCGGCAGCTCAGCGACTTCTTTGCTGCTGACCATGATGTCTTGCCGAGTATCCATTGTGAGCTGAAAAACGACAGATTCACAGAGCACTTTCGATAAGGTGCAGTTGTACAAGAACAGATCCAAGCTGGAAGAAGAAGAAGGAACTTGTCAAAGAAATCGTCGTTCACTTGTAAGTGGGGATACGCGTTTTGATCTACATTGACCTAGAGGAAGATGCGGTAAATCATTGCGTCTTTCATGTGCATGCAACAGGAAGCGTGATTCGAACTCCGAAAGCCCTCTCCCTCTCATTTGGTAACCCAAGGTGTCTAGTTGAAAGTACAATGGTTGTCATTTGCGGTAAAGGGCACTTCAAGTGGTCAAATCGCGGTGTGACGTGCCCTGCCCTGGGTTCCAATGACTCGACATGATATGAACTTCAAAGTACTTGCATGTGATGCCGGAGATGCTCATTAGACAGATTGCAATTGCTATCGACACGAGTATCGATCATGTTCTGCTAAGTTAACCGCACGCTATCGAGCGTGTCCTGCCAACGTACCTGTACGGCGATCAACTATGTCCTGCCAGCGTACCTGTACGGCTATCGAGCACTCCCTGCCAACGTACCTTTACCGTCTTCTACCATGTTCTGCCAGCATACATACACAATCATTAAACATGTCCTGCCAACGTACGTTTACGACCACCCAGCATGATCTGCAACCTTACCATCACACAGATAGGCATGTACGACTATCTTGTCCACTGTACACCGACAACATTCAAGGGGAAAGTGGTCATGAAGGATCAAGTGTTGTATTCATCAAATCTCATTGAAGAAGCTAAGCTACCGTTTTCGCTCGCTCAAATCAGTCATATCGTAGTCCTCATGACATTCATCATCCCGACCATGTATCCCATCGCAAAAAGCAAAGAAGTCCACCGAAACGCTGTCGGGACATGCAATCAAAAACGCCTTGTCCTGTGACTCCAATCCATGCCATGCTGTTCATGCTGTCCATACCCATGCACCATCCCAAATAACAAGAAAAACAAACTCAGTTCTGCGTACTAGAGTACCACGCAATAGTATCTCCAAACACCGAATGATTCGGCTCCGCAATCAGCGGCTGTCCAACCCTATCATCCAAGATCATGTTGACCGCCGCCTTGGTGGTGACAGTGTACATGTCCACCTGACTGTTCATGATGCGGATCATGTATTCCTGGCAATTCTGCAGCGGGGTGCAAGTCTGTTGGTAGTTGTTGAAGAAGCTGTAGAACCCGGTCGCGTAGATGAGGACGCCGCGGCTGTTCATGATGCGGAGACCCCAAGCGTCTTTGCAGGGAACACCCTCGGAGCTGGTGCTGCCGTCAGGACAGATGCCAAAGGTAGGGTCGTTGTAGCGGGCGTCGACGGCAAAGGGCTCGGTGGCGAGTGGGTTCGGTTGGAAGTAGGGTGTCTCCGATTGCATGAAACCGCCGAAGACGGCTTCGGCGCCGTCGATTTGGTAGTTGTAGAGGACGGAGTGTTCGGAGGCGGAACCCCAGAGCCAGACGGGACCTTGAGATTGAATCAGGGTGCCGCGGGCGGAGTAGATTGAGATTTGGGTTTGGTTGGCGACTTCAAGGTCGTGGTCAGCCACCCAGTGCCAGTTGTTCTCGAGGTATACTCCGCCGGATTGAGGTGTGGCGTGGAACATGAGGAAGACGCCGTAGCACTTGCGGTCCGGGTTGGTGGTGGGTGTTCCGGGACACTGGTCTTCAGAGAGCTGGGTGTTGGCAGAACCACCAATGCGGACGTGGCAGTCCCACATGCCTGAGTCGCCGGCCTTAGAGTTGAGATTCCATTCGATCATGATTGCGCCAGGAGCGGGTCCCTTGGTCTCGAACATGAGCTCAGAGATTTCGACTGCGCCAGTGCCACCGGGCTTGCCGACCTGCCAGACTGGCTTGGGGTTGGCGATGTCGCTGAATCCCGCACCGTTGGCGACGATCAATGGCCAGACCTCGCCGGTGATCTTGATCTCATCTGGTACAGTAATCGTGTTGTTGATCAAATATGCACCATGGTCGAAGTAGGCAATGGCTCCCGGCTTAGCGGCGACGATCTTGAGGAAATTCTGAATGGCTTCAGTGTCGTCTGTCTCGCCATCACCCGCGCATCCATTCGCCTTGGCGGAAATAAACTGGCTTGCTGGCACGTCCTCATATTGCGGCTTGCTGCGGGCGAAGATTTTGCCATCTGGGCCAAGGAGAGAAGCTGCTTTGGATGGACTGGCAATCTCGGCCTGGGTTGCGTTGCCGGTAGCGCTCTGAGTGTAGCCATTGCCCTGGGCCCAAGTCTTGATCATGCCAGGAGGAACGATGGCCTGTTTACCTTCGGGGTTCTTGTGAGCCCATACGGCAGCGGTGGTGACGCCGGACATATCGCAATTGTCTAGAACGAGCGTATTACCAGTAACGGGAAGGTTGTCGGTCAGGCTGTAAGACGTGTTGACACCATACTGAGTATTGGTGATGGTGCTGTCAGACAGGATGATTGAGCCAGTGGTCAGGTTTGCCGGGCTGTTTGCCATGTCGATCCCGATTCGAGATCCAGAAATCGTGATGTTGCTCAGCGTCCAGCCCCAGTTCCAGTTCATGTAGATGGCGGTGTCGCAGTCTTGAAATTCCAGGTTGCGGGTGGTGAACTGCTGGCTTCCAAGGAAGGCACCAAATTTGCCACCGATGAACTTGCAGTCGCTGATCCAGCCACCACTACCGTTGTCCATGAAGATTCCCTGTTGATTGCTGCCCTTCTTCATGCGGAAGACGAGGTTCTGGAGAGAGGTAGCCTGAGCGACTTGCCAGTGGATTCCAGCACCGCCGATGGGACCATCTTCCATGTTAAACTCGAAGTTGCGGACTTGACGGAAGAAGTTGTTCTGGTTGATGTACCAGTTGGTGCCGTTGTTGGTGTAGGGATCTGCGTCGAACATGGCCATTCCCTCGAAGCTGCTAGTCATCTTGATGATGGGCAGATTGTTTGCATCGCCGATCATCTGGGTGTAGTAAAACATCTGAATTGGCTTGGAGACGGAGTATGTGCCGGGAGGGAAGTAGACGATTGCTGGGTGGACAGTTGAGGAGCCGCAGCCAAAACCGCAGCGGTTGCCGTCGGCAATGGCCTTGTTGATGGCATCGGTGGAGTCGGAATTGCCGGAAGGATCTGCGCCATAGTCGGTGACAACGTTGCGGAAGATCTTGTAGCTTGAGTCGTCGTTGCCCCAGACTGAACCTTTGCTGCGGTCGATGCTCGCGAGCCAGTAATCGGATGAGCCGGCCGCGAGGTCAGGTGTTGATGGTGCAGCTGGTGTGGATGGCGCAGCAGGTGATGCTGGAGCAGCGGGAGCTGTCACAACTACGGGTGTCGATGGATTCGCTGGTGCTGGTGCGATCACGGGTGCTGGTGCTGGTGCTTGAGCTGGAACTGTGGGAGCAGCAGGAATCGAACCATCACCGGGAACGGTGACAATGGTCGGAATCTGCCCTTGTGCTTGTTGCGCCGGAAGTGCTGAAACTTGGCAGATGTTGTTGAGTGCGCAGAGCGCTGTGAGCAGCTTGAAGCCGCGGGAAGAAACCATCTTTGGTTTCGAGAGGAAGGTGGAGTTGCGAAGAGTTGATTTGAGACTGAAGGAGGGAAATGTCAGCGGCCGGCACTGAATTTGGTTTTGAACAACGAGTGTGTTGGATGTGTCGAGTGTTTTGTTGTTTGTTGACTGTGTTGTCGGGCGACGAAAAGGTTGAGGTTGAAGATTTTCAGAAAGGGTGGTTGAAGGAAGTAGAATGGAGGTTGGAAGGATCGTAGATGTGTTAAGTATGGGCAGGAGGTTTGCAAAGCGCGTGAATGGCAGCAAGGAATGATGTGTCGTGCGGGCACGAGACAATACAATTGTAAGATTGATCGATGAAAATGCAACAATGAATGAATGATGCGACGACAATCGCAATTTCTTCTGCGCAAAAGTGAATGGTGAAGCGCAACAACAATTGTCGAGCGGAAATGCGACAATAAGAGCATATGCAAAATGTGAGATGTGTGCAGGTGAATGACGGTCTCGAACAGGTTGGAAGACTCACCAGTGAATCGGCGCGATGCGCTGCTGTCCAATCCTCCTGGAAAAGTCGTGGAGCACGACGTTTCAGTTCGTCTTCTCTTGGGCGTCGGAGTACGGCAGAAGGTCTCTGATATCTGGACAGTCGGCCATGCTGCAGCCGCTTTGCTTATAACTATACTTTCTCCCTCCTCGCCGTTGGAGCACATGCCAACGTTTGTGCTGCCATTTTGGAGGAGGCAGAATGTCGCTGTACCGCTTCGTTCTTTGTCTGTAAAGGTCATCTCCTCCAGCCTCATGGCACACCATTTCTTCACCTAGTGCAGAAGAAAAGTTTGTCGGCCGACCGTTTGCAACGGCCTTGTGACTACGGCGGCACGTAGCGTGGAGAGTACGTACATGATCGTAGGTCAGGGCCGACGCCGAGAGCCGACATGGAAACTCTCCGACTAAATGGAGGAGATGGCAAGGGGTACATTCCCCGCCGTAGTCGCCATCGAATGGTGAGTGGCAGAGAGAGAAAGACGTGTCGTTGACCTTTCGACCCCATCTTCACACTCAAAGTTTGCCTGTTGGCCGGCGGCAAGCCACAGCCGTTGAAGGAGTGGGTGAGCGTTTTGATTGGCCATGGCTGGTACGATGAAACTCTTCGGCGTGCACTTTGTAACAGGGGCGACAACCAGGTGTCAAGTAACACATGCTCAGTGGTCTGTCATACCGACGGCCAGGGTTTGATCTTGAACGACGGCGACAGCAAAGAAAGGTGTGTCGTGCGTCGAACCGACTCAGATGTGGGGGCGAGGAGTTTGAAGATCGAGCTTCAGAATGGCTGAGTCAGATGGCAGGGGTGGCGGTACAAACATTCCGTGCCTTGCAGATCATCCACGGTCGATCCAACCACCACCACAGAAGGCCAGACCCGGCAAGTCGCGTGCAACGGCTTCTGATGAGTATCGTTGCCCAAATCCTCCACGTTTGCGATCCCTGCAGGCCGAACCGCAGTGGTCGTGACCACGAGACAAAGGTGACGATCGTTGCAAAGGCGCATGATGGCTTTATCATGTACCATTGTGCGACGGAAGAGATAGAGTCGGCGTAGAGCGGAGGCCATCGAGGAGGCCATCGAGGAGGCCTGAATCTCGTCTCAGTCTGCATCTTAAAGTGATGAACATAGACATCAGCTGCCGTCTGTCGGTTTAGCTCTGTCGGCCCAACTTCAGCGCAAGTCTTGCGTGCTGCTTTCGGGAGGGTCTGTGTCAAGGACATGGGTATAGTGTCAAAGAGTCGGCCCCCAAACATCCGTCTCCAGGCGCGCGGAGAATCTCCTGGATCTGAAAGATTCGTGCCATGTTGTGCAGAGCACACACATACACGCACAAATCTCCACTGTCATCAACATCAGAGGAGACGCCGGAGGATATTTGAACGACCATCGAACACGGCAGTATGTCCATATCTTCCTTCGCATCGGACCCCGTGCGATGACAATTGATGATGGCCGGTGTTTCTGGCAGATCACGGTTCCGAGTGATAGATGAGTATGGTCTTGTTCGGTTGAAGGCGTGTGAAGATCTAGATCGTCAAAGTGAGACCGCTGTCAAAGTGCTACGATGCACCGATTCTCGCCATGCTCCTTCACGGGCAACCGCGTTGATGAAAATCAGGATGCTGGACATTGTAGGACTGCGACGCCATCGGCCTGACGAAGATGGCAAGTCCAGAGGGGTGTGATCATTGTAGATGATTAGGTGTTAAGCGGGAGGAGATGAAGTGTGCATGTGGAAAAGATGCGGTCGAAGAAGCTTTGGCCACTTTTCACTTCAGATTGGACTTGGACATGGATGTTGATACGGACAAGGATCCCGAATGTATGTGTGCTGACTTACGAGCTCTCAAATGATAGTGGAAACACGGCCGGACTGCGCTTCGATGTCATGAAGTCGTCCTGCACTTTACCAGCTCTTGTCTGGACAGCGTCCAACTCGCTTTCCTCGACATTCAGACCTGGCTCCATGTTCGTACAGTATGGCCACAGCAGGCCTGTAGGCTGGGCGAGCTCTGTCCATCTTCGAACCACCGAACATTGCGCACCGGATCGGAACTCTTGTTCGCGAATGTCTTCAAGCGTTTTCCTAAATGTCATCAGCATGCCACTCGCCTCTGATAGGTTGGAAGTTGGTCGTACCAAGTCGCAGCGAGTATATCTGGATTCTCTGTTGCTCATCAATCGCTGCTAGCAGATCTCCGTGGTAGATCGAGGTATGAGCCGTCATGCCTTCTGACTGATGGTCGAAAGATAGAACCGGTCGATCTTTTCTCAAGTTGCGGAGATCGTGTAGGGTGATGGAATGATTGGTAGTAACAACAAGATTGTTGCCACTCTCGTCCGGCCGCTCGATACCCGTGACCCGTTGCCGGCTCGTAAGCCTGAGAGCAGTAGCGTCTGCGCACGACTGCGAATTGACTCTGATATCCCACAGCATGACGGCATGCTCGCGAAAAACCTTCCGCATCCTGCCGTATGTATTCTTCGAGCTGCCGAATGCGACGGTATTCGCATCAACCCATTCCACCGCGGAGCTCTCCACGTATTCTGGAAGCGCAATGTAGGACGGATTGCCATGATCCAGCATGTTCCTCACCGTTAGAATCCGGCTTCCCGCAAAGGCGACGTCATTCGTTGTCTGATTGATGGTGCAGCTGTACAATCCATACGCCAAAATCCATAACGTAGGTCGTATCGGAGCGATAGGGGTGGCGACATCGCAGAACCGGACTTCTGCGGTATCCGAAGCAGAGGCGCATGCGAGCATGTACGGCGTTCCAGAAATTGTGGTGGAACACGTAGCGACGAGGCGCTCATGAGGGATCAAAAACAAGAAGTCGGTCTCCTCAGGGCGATAGACTGGCAGAAGCGGCTCGCTCTGAAGCCGCTCGTATCGGAAGACTACCGTCTGCGTGTTGTAACTCATGCCGAGAGCCAAATGATGCTCAAAGCGATGAAGGTCGACAAGCGTTCGACCACCCCTGATGAACTGGTGATCACCGCAACGACCCAAGCCTTGAGCTACCGCAGCGGCTTGATGAGCAGCGGAAACCGAGCTTGACTGAGCGCCATGTTCGCGCAGGATTCCGCCGCCTCCAATGAGAGGGTTGTCCAGTAGACGATGCCGAATCACAGTTTGGCTGCGCAGAACGAGCCGCTCGTGGTTTTCGACTTTCCGGCGCTTCGCTTCCTTCTGTTCCCGGACGGCATTTGATTTGGAGTACTTGGCGTTGGTCGGCGCTTTGTGATGTGGCAAGACTTTGAAATATTTCTTCTTCTCTTCATCGAAGTAATATCCCGGGATGCTTCCTCGATTCATCCTACCGGTTGTGTCTGTAGCGATGTGCGAGACATCATGAAGCTGTCTCGAGGAGTCGTTCGGAATTTCGTGAAGGAGCGCAGTGACATCCTGCTCTGCACATGACAAAGGAAGCTATTGCGCAGGCCTTTTTCAAAAAGTGAAGTCCATTCTGCGAGGACGCCACACTGTGGCTGAACTCGGGTCGACTCTCCCTTTCGCCCCTCACCGTCAGTGACGTCGAACCTCGTCGAACCTCATGCTTGCAACAGATAGAGGTACATCGGCCTTGTCAATAATGTAGCTCCTCATTACAAATAGGGCATCGTTGCCACTCCCCTCCTGCATCACTTCGATACCTCCTCCTTCATCCTATATATGCATCGCGCCGCAAGCCGAGCGAGACCAGCGATCATACAACGCAGACGACTCATCCAAATGGCGAACCATATCAGCAACGATGCCAACGGCACACAACACCAGACATTCAACATTCGGGACCTGCCCAAAAGCAACAACTTCACCCAAAAGCTACCTCCAGATGCCGAGTACCCGACTCCAGCCTCTTCACACAAGGCCGACCGCAAGAATCTCGGACCACGATTAGTCAAGAATGCGGCGTATACGTTCGTCCGTCCGGAGCCCTTCAAGAAATCGGAGTTGGTCGGCGTATCGAAGACAGCGCTGAAGGATCTGGCGATCGATCTGGCTGCTGTTCAGACCGAGGACTTCAAGGATACAGTCGCCGGCAAACAGATTATCACCTTGGGGGCAGACAAGGAGCCTGGTGAGAAGGATGTATACCCGTGGGCACAGTGCTATGGCGGCTATCAATTCGGACAATGGGCTGGACAACTCGGCGACGGAAGAGCGATATCGCTGTTCGAGACGACGAACCCAAACACGAAGAAGAGATATGAAATCCAATTGAAAGGCGCTGGAAAGACACCATATTCGCGATTTGCAGATGGAAAGGCTGTCGTTCGGAGTAGTATTCGAGAGTTCGTTGTCAGCGAGGCGTTGAACGCACTCAAGATACCAACTACAAGAGCTTTAAGTTTGACACTAGGACCGGAGGAGACAGTACGCAGAGAGACGACTGAGCCTGCTGCGATTGTTGCACGATTTGCGGAGACCTGGCTGAGATTTGGTACTTTTGATCTTGCAAGGTCAAGAGGTGACCGGGATCTAGTCCGAAAGCTAGCCAACTATGCGGCGGGAGAGGTGTTCCCTGGCTGGGAGTCATTACCTGGCAAGGTGGCATCGAATGAGGAGAAGGATGTGGTCGACCCTTCAAGAGGAGTCGCCAAGGACGAAATTCAAGGCGAAGGCGAAGTGGCAGAGAACCGCTACGCTCGTCTCTTCCGTGAGATTGCACGACGCAATGCAAAGATGGTAGCACATTGGCAAGCCTATGCTTTCACCAACGGCGTACTGAACACCGACAACACCTCCATTTTTGGACTGTCCATCGACTTTGGACCCTTCGCATTCTTGGACAACTTCGATCCTAGCTACACACCCAACCACGATGATCACATGCTCCGATACGCATATAAGAATCAGCCGAGCATCATCTGGTGGAATTGTGTCCGCCTTGCCGAAGCTTTTGGAGAAGTCATCGGTGCTGGGCCATGGGTCGACGACGAAGAATTCGTCGAGAAGGGCGTGAGACAAGAAAGAGCTGACGAATTGATCAAGCGCGCGGAGACGATCATCGACCAAGTCAGCGCAGAGTACAAAGCTGTCTTCATGGCTGAGTACAAGCGGCTGATGACTGCTCGTCTCGGTCTGAAACAATGCAAGCAGTCCGACTTTGATGAGCTATATTCCGAACTCCTCGACACGCTTGAGGCACTGGAGCTGGACTTCAACCATACTTTCCGCCGCCTCAGCTCAGTGGTCATGGACGATCTCGCCACAGAGGAAAAGAGGAAAGAAGTCGCAGGCCGCTTCTTCCACCACGAAGGCCTCTCCGGCATGGCGGGTAGCGAAGCAGACGCTCGTGCACGAATCGCAAAGTGGCTGGAGAAATGGCGAGTGCGAGTCTTCGAGGACTGGGAGGATAGCCATGAAGCTCGCGATGAGCGACTCGCGGCCATGAAGGCAGTGAACCCAAAGTTCATCCCAAGGTCGTGGGTTCTGGACGAATTGATCGAGAGAGTGGAAAAGAAGGGTGAACGTGAGATTCTGGACCATGTCATGGAAATGGCGCTCAACCCGTTCCAGGAGGAATGGGGCTGGAACAAGGAAGAGGAAGAAAGATTCTGCGGTGATGTGCCGAAATACAAGAGGGCGATGCAATGTTCGTGCAGCTCGTAGGCTGAATACGAACATGTTGTTGCGGCTTCACTCTCGGTCTATTCTAATCTCACTCACCTGTCCGGTGCTCAGACGCTCGTATTCGACCCTTGTCTTCGCGTGGCCTTCACGCTGACTATCATGCTTCGCTTTCAGTGCCGTCACGCACCCAGCCTTGAACAGGCGTTGTGCTAGCGGCTTGCAGTGGTGGCATATCTGATGATGATACTGCTGGGTGGTGGAGGCGTCTTTGGCAGCCGTACTTGGGGAATTGAAACGTCAAGGGGAATGGGAATAGAAGGATGGGTGGCTCTTTTCAGGCAGCAGATCGTCCATATTATCTGTGCAGCGAGTAGTTTTTCATGCATATAGAGGATCCTGAGACGGTTGCTCCAACTTGCAGTCCACACCTCGTTTGCACAAATCTACAGCTTTCCTCCAGAACCATTGTCCTCAACCACCAAATCATAAGCCAGCGTCTGCTCCGTGACCTCCAGTCTCAACGCGTTGACTCTTAAGACACACGACCTCATTAGCACAAAATCCTTCGATCTACTCTACGCACCACGACTTACTTCTGATGACTCGGATGCTCCGCATAGACCTTCACATCCTCAGCCTTCTCCAGGATCGCCACGAGTCCCAGATCGTAGCCTTGAGACCTGTTGGCGGTGGAGGCAAGAGGTGGACCGAAGTCGATTCGAGAGAGACCTGGGATCTGGCCGACCATAGCTTGGCCGGCGGCTTTGAGGTCGGCGATTTCTTTGCTGTCGACTGTGTAACCTTGCTTGAGCTTGAAGAGTACTATGCGTTCGCGAATATGTTAGCTTTGGCTCTTCTTTCCAATGCTGGGAGGAAGCGTTTTGTACCGATGTGATAGACGGTCATGGTGGCGATTGTACAGGTTCCCGATTGCTTTGAGATTTGATTGCTTGAGTGTCTGAAGCTTGAAATAAGAGGTCAAGTTAATGTGCATATGAGTTGAGCATTGAAGAGTGCTCGACGTGGTATACCCGCAACTACCCTAGCCAGAAAAGTGGGTCCGGGTAAACTCCTTCCGCTAAACCGGCCACGCCTTCACTTGGAGTGCTGTCCACATCAACACTGTCTAAACACACCTCACTTGGTCCGTTGTATACAATCCATCGAGCGACAGATACCGCACTGGCCGGCGGCGCGATGTGTGTCTTCTTGAGCAACGCCGTGGTGCCAATGGATCTCTCGGCGTTTCCACAGATCAAGTCGCAGCGGCTGCAGCGAGACTAAAACACCCCAGACAAAATGCAATACTCGTATTGGACCTGGCGACCATGGAGTGGCGGAGTCTGCAGCTACGCGCTCACTGTCACTACGCTACCGTCGGACATGGGGACTGAGGCACAGCAAGACGTCGAGTAACGATATACGATCGCTGGTTGTCCAACATGAAGGTCGTATCGTTTCCAGGAGAGCTTCAACCACACAGTCCAACAGAGCACCCGGACTTCGACAGCAGACCGTGTAAGACACTCTACTACGAATCTACACTCCCAGTCATGAGTTTGTCCGCACAGTGGGACATTGGGAACTCATTGTCTGGCGCGGCATCTGGCATCCGCGCTTTGGCTTCGGTTCTCAGCAAAGAAGAAGTGCATGTCCAGGCAGTCGTGAGTACATTAGACCAGGCTGTACACTGGCTTTTGCTAACAACATCCCGTAGTACGCATTTGAGGCCATTGGCGCCAGGCTGATCGTAGATGATGCACTCCACGGCGACGCAGTTGACGCCCTCAATGGAAACGAAAGCGTCCGGCTCGCGGGTATGAAGTTGCTTGTTGGTCTACAGTCCGGCGGCTTGGTTCATGCCTTGCGTAGCTCGTCTTCCTGTGTGCGAACGTTTCTCTTGGTAGCTGCATTGAAAGGATGCTCGTACGGCGACCACGAGATCGCAGACATTCTCTTTCAGATCATGGTGTCGACGAAGTCTTTGAGTCGAGTCCCCGTCGCGGCTCGACAGCTGCATAGCATGGTCAAATGCGTGTCCGGCAACGCCGAGCGAATGTTGAAGTCCTTCGTCGATTGCAACATGGAAGTTGTTACTGCGATCGCTGACAGTGCGGTGTCGTGTACGGAGGCTTCATGGCAGAAGATTCCCGAGAAAGACATGGGGAAGCTGTTGAACAAAGCTTTCGACGCCACTCGGAGCGACGAGTTTGACTGTACGGAGTTCTCTGGTAATACAGGTCTCATTCGTATCGCTAGTATCATGCTGTGGCTCAACCCGGAACAGACTGGACTATTTGCTGGCGAAGAATGTATCATCGGATCGAAGACTGGCAAACTGAGATTCAAGTGTGTAAATGCAAACCAATTTGCACCTGGAGGAGGCTCGGATTGGACCGTGAAGAACTGGAAAGCGCTCAAGTCTTCGATGTCATTCATCAGCGGCGACATGGATGATGGAGAATATGTCGCGCCACACCCAACAACGAACATCATTCCACTAAAAGCGACTAGACAGTACTATGCCGACATCTCTGCCATGGCCGGAGATACAGATACTTTTGGAGGCTTTGCAGCCGCTCTACTGGATATCGTCTTCGATCACGGCATGGCCATGCCCTATGACCCCAGTGTGTTATTTCCACGGCCCAAGCGGTGGGCCCACGCCATAACATCCCATCGTGTGCCTCTACGAAATCTCTGGCCTTCCTCGTTCCTTCGGACCCTGAAAACCCCCGGAAGGGAAGGGCTGTGGGAAAGCCTAGGCTGGAGTGTTGCCGCCATTGAGGAGACACGTCGGTCGGTCTATCAGACGATGAGTACATACATCTCGGCAGACAGGACATCCACTACACAGCGTCTACTGTGGCGAGTGTCGGAGCAGGACAAGATAGGTCACAGCGACGAATTCAAGGAGTATTGGGCGACGCCGAATGAACTAGATGGATCCGCGATGCGCGGGTATTTCAAAAACGGCGTGTCGAAGCATTGGTCATCGCCCAGTCACGTGGAAAAATTACTTCTGCACATTGAGACTCTTGTTGCATCCGCTCTGCTCATTTCACAACAGCGACCAATTGGCGACGTCGTCCAATTCTTCAACCCTGCAACACCGGGAGACTGGATCTGGGACGCTGTAGGTCCCGTGGGCTTCATGCTACCCGATTTCGCTGGACTGTGTTTGAAAGCAGCCGTCAACCCATCCACCATGTCCTTCAAACCAAAGCGAGCGCGGCAAACAACCGACCTCATGGTAGCCTCCCACGGTCGCGTCGCTTTCCCGTACGTACTTCAAGCCCACTCTTGTCTACAAGAAGATGCACTTGCGGTATCCGTGATCGCGGGCACTATTCGATATAATGAATACGCATACGATATTGTCATGGAGGCTAGTCCGAGCGAGAACACTGCGAGCTCCCGTTCAAGACAGCCACAGCAGGCAGTTGCAGGAGCCCCAAACCTCGCTCAAGCAAGCCAAGACGCACCTCGACGCCACTCCGGGGCGCTGTTTAAACTACCAGCGAACTCAATCGAGACTAAGCTGAATCACCTTATTGCTACATCTGAGACATGTTTATTCTTGGAAACCCGCCTCTCCTCTCAGCCCCACCCGGAACAAGTCCGATTCGATCAGATAGTCTCATACAAGGGCACAGCGCTGAACATCGCCGCAGCAGAGCATATGAATGACGAAGCGTGGCACGGAATCCACAACATGGACCCGAGCATTCCTGCAAGTTCGCAGGAACAGATTCGCATCGTGGAGTGCGAGAGTCTGGCCCGCGACAATATTGAGGCGAAGGGAGTCAACAGGAGTGTCACAACGATGCCTCATGACCAAGTGCAGCGGTTCTTCGCTGCTGATCCGGTGTTCTCCGGGGTGCCCGGGGTGCTCAGGGAGAGGAAGTTGAGGGTGCAGCAGTTCATGCCGATTGCAGATTGTGTGAAGATAATGGTGGAGGACGGGGTGGGGAGTAAGCTCATCACCAGGGGTATGTTTTAACCTCGACCATCTTCCGCCATATAGTGTAGGCTCATAGATCACCAGCCGCTTGCCATCTGTAGACCAAAGATACTAAATCGCACGACATACATCAAACCCTCCCTTCCCTCAGCCACATACCGTCCTCATCACCGCCAATAAATCAGCACCGAATTCTCTCTACTCAACTCCTCCAACCTCTCCCTCCCACTCCTCCTCCCTTTCCTCACCTCAAACGCCGCAATCACCGCCCTCTCCAAATCCCCAAACGTCATGCCCCCCGGATATACTCGCTTGAAAAACACCGTCGCCACGGAACCGACTGGGATGACACAAGTTGTCGTTGGTGGTTGAGCGATGAACATCTTATACCATAGCGGAGGCGGAGCATCCGGATCATGTTGCGACCATAGTGCGACGAGATCGACGCGAAGGGCTATTGTTGAGGAGCGATAGCCTGGCAGAAGAGAGAAGAAGGTTGGGAGGAGAGGGTTGATGATGCTTTCTTGGGAGGGGTCTGCTTCGAGGAAGAGGATTTGACGAAGAGCTCGGCAGGAGTGGATTGTCCCGAGGAAAGTCTGGGTTACTCGTCGACAGCGGATGAGGTCAGGGAGGGAGTCTAGTTGGAGGAGTATGAGTTCGAGGAGTTCCGGGATGGCGAGGACGCCGGCGGCTGCGGAGACGGGTTTCATCTGACTCAGGCTGGGTTTCGTCGTCTTGCCCGATGGACTTGCCGATGGACCGATGTCATGTGAAAGCACTAAATACATTGGGAAGGTGGAGTCTGAAGCGAAGTGAATGAATGTTGTGGTGAGGTCCAAGCTTTTTGAGATGAGAAGCTTGTCCACGTGGCGGGATCGATTCGTCACGCTTCAACTTTGGACTTGCTTCTTTCTTCCCGTCCTTCTTCATCACAATATTTACGACAACTTACGCGGGACGCATCTCTGCTACGGCTAAATGCAATGCTGGACGACACGGCACGTCATGCTTCGATGCTCGTCCCACGTGGGCGAGTCTGTTTTGAACCGCAGAATAGGTACCTAGTTCTCTTCTCTCTTTTCCTTCGCTTAAACCATTCCCAATCATCTGCAAACTGCACTGCACATCATGAAGCTCTCCCTCCTGGGTCCGACTGCTTTAGCCGTCGGCACTGCAAATGCCGCTTTGATCAGTGGGGACAACAATCCAGGCTACATCAAGTACACGACAGTGCAGGGATACTTCTTGCAAGATGAGCCTTCCACAAATGCCACGACATTCAACTATGTACGCCGAGTATTTCGAAACCTTGACATCGCTGACAACAGACAGACGACGACAAACTTCGGCCTTATCAATCGAACCTACCCAGCAACCGAAGGCCTTTGCGCAGACCTAACACAATGGCAACTCTTCTCCCGCCAAGTTGAAGCCTTAAATGCCGCCGCTCCTCTCAACACAGTCTACAAAACCATCTTCATGGGCCGACACGGCGAAGGCTATCACAACGCCGCCGAGTCTTACTATGGCACCCCCGCCTGGAACTGCTACTGGGCTCAGCTCACTGGAAATGGCAGCGCCACTTGGGAGGACGCCAAGCTCACTTCTTTGGGCGTATTGCAAGCTGAGATCGCACATAATTTCTGGAAGCATCAAATCGAGGTTCAGAAGATTCCGTACCCGCAGTCGTACTATACCTCGCCTCTAGCCCGCTGCCTCGCCACAGCCAACGTCACTTTTGCCGGACTAGACCTGCCAGTCTACTACCCTTTCAGACCCACATTGAAAGAATTCCTTCGCGAAGGCATCTCCATCCATACCTGCGACCATCGCAGCAATCTCTCCACCATCGCTCAATCCTACCCATACTACACTCTTGATCCCAGCCTAACCGAAGTCGACGAACTCTGGAACGGCGTGACAGCAGAAGACGACACAGCCCACGAAAAACGCATGCTCGCCCTCCTCGACGACGTCTTTACTAACGACGACCACACTTGGATCTCCTTCACCTCCCACTCCGGCACCATCGCCACTCTCCTCTCTGTTCTCGGACATCAGCCTTTCCGACTCAGCACAGGCGCCATCATCCCCGTGCTTATCAAAGCGGAGTTTCTTCCCGCGAGCGATGCCCCGAAAGTGGAGGATGGAGCGTTCACGACGAGTACCTGGTGTCATAACGCTCCGCCGATCACGAGTTCAAAGGATGTGGAGCAGGGTTGCGTGTGCTCGAAGACGACGGCTACGTTGCCGAGTTTGATGACACAAGCGCCTGGTGTGCCGGGCCAGACTGCGCCGTTGAATGAGCACACGAAGACGACACAGGTGGGAGGAAACAGTGTTTCGACTTCTAGTGTACCGTGTGAAGAGCCCACGGGGCACTAGGATCTGGTCTTCCTGCTTGTCGTGGCATCCTCGCCGTGCAATCTACTTTACACGATTTCCGGCTCGATGTGCGATCTTTCGATCTGATCTCCAGATCCATTCAATTTCGTACCGATGGCTTCGCGATTCGAAGGTGAGATCTCAGTACATCTCCTTTAAAGATACCCTTTATTCACTTCTAAGTTGAGCTTTCTGAGTCCCTAGCGAGTGTTATTGTTCTGCTTCCAAACTCGATGTGCTTGCGTTTCCACGCTACCGAACCCCTTCTCCGCGTCAAGTTCACGCCGGAGAGTTCTTTCTTCGTAACTATAGTACTTGCCGCCGAGTCCTCTCTTCGTGTTGCCGAGGACTTTTTTCACGCTGTTGAGCTAGCACGTCGTCGAGCCGAACCAGCTCTTCACGTGGCCGAGTCCTTTTCGTCTTTTTCCTCTTCGTGTCGCCGCCGATTCGCGCCGAGCATTATCACCGGCGCAGACATACCTGAGAGCAAGTTCCATCGACCATTCTCTGCCACAAACATTCATTAAAAGCGAAATCAACCCGTATCGACATGGCAAACATGAACACCGACGCAGAGGATGAAGTCAAAACCCTCCGACAAGCGAATAGAGCTTACCGGCGGCAGCTTGCGGAGACGAACGATGCCCTCAATTACACCAGACGGCAATTGGCATCTGCGCATGGTCTCATCGATCGCCTCAGACACCAGGCCTCCGAGCTCGACACTGTTCCCTCGTCACGAATCGGAGCTGGAGGGAGAATGTTGGCAGTAATTGGCCCTCGACATAAGTTCCTCTCTCCAGACGATGATAATTACCCCGACTTCAAGGACGATCCTGTGGACTGGACCGACAACGACGCATGGCTTCAAGACCTACGACGATCGTCATCGCCAGGCGAAATGGAAGTACTGGACAGAAAGCAGACGTGGCAAGTCCAGGAGATCAGCGATGTGTGGCCAAATCCGGGCTACCCATGGCTTCGTGGGCAGACACCGCCGCGGCCGCAGACTGAAGCCGACCAGACCGCCGAGGAAGTGAAGGGACGCGCAGGAATAGATGGACAATCGGCTCAGCCGGTGATTCCGACATCTCTCGAACCTCAAGCCAAACATATCAACGAAAGGTCAGCAAAACAAACAGCTTCAGTGTTGGTGAGCAAAGACGGAGAAGCCTATGAGACGGGCGGGACAAGCTCCAAAAATGAACGGAAGCGACTACGACAGATTTCGCCTCTGGACAGTCATCCGCGGCCAAGTACTTCGCTTGCGCCCGCTCCGACCAAGTCAACCTGGGGACTGCCAGCCTGTTCAGCCTGTCGAACCGCTAGAGTCAGCTGCGACTCTGCTCAGCCCTGCCAGCGCTGTAAGCGTACCTCCGAGCCTTGCCACTTCACCAATTGCGACAAAGGGGCCGACTGTACCTATCCGAACCGCTTCTTCGTCCACCCTGGACAGGGCGAATACGCCGCTCGTGAGGAGACTAGACGCTCGAAACGAAACCGGCCGATCGAGAGACCAAGAGCGACAGACCGCTACATTCCGCACCACAGTCGTCCGGAGCATGTCGTCCATCGCCGTGTCAACCGTAGCGTCTGCGCCGCTTGCTGGGACTCAGGTAAACCGTGTGACTCTTTAACTACATGCCGGAGTTGTGCAGAGTATGGCTGGCGGTGTGTGCGTCCTCGGTGTCGTGATGAATGGGATTGTCAGGATCGGATGTGTCCGGACGTGCATCCGTGGGACCAGGAAGGAAGATAACAAGGCGTGGTGTGTGGTGGATTGAAGCATGGGCGAGGACTGGTTTGAGCCGCGGATAAGGGTTTCCTTCTACCGCGGGTGAGGAAGGTGAATAAGATCGCGCGAAGCATACAGGGAAACACGGCTACGTTGACGGTCGCTCGGAGAATTGAAAGGGCAACTCAGAGAATGAAATTCATGTTCTTCTGTTGGTTTGGCTTCTATGGAAGAGCGATGCCGGACTGAAAGTCAACCCGAGGATGATCACAACATCACCGTCGCCCCCGCGCTCCGCGAACCTGCCTCCCTCTCCATCAACAAACAGATTCGAGCAGAGTATCGCAGTACGTGGTATCTGATTAACACATTCCGCATTACCGTCAGCGATTGCAATGCTACGGTCCTGGAGGCATTTATGAAGCACATCACCCGATGTGAAGTCTACGCCCATATTCAATTCCATATCCACGTGGACGGCAGATCGAGCTGGGACAACCTAATAAGACGGACTTGTTCAGAGTATGCATGCTATAGCGGGGCCACGTACGAATCTTGGAGTAGGTGATACCGAACTTCACGACGCCACATGCGCGATGCTCGAATTCTCCGAGCTGAACAAGAACACCAACTGTCTCACCACCCGTGAGCTCGGACTCAACTTTCTGAGCTGGTGGCCCTCGCTCGAAGCATTGTTAGGGCGTCTCGACGACTGATACCAGTGGCGTATGCTCGATCCTTGCCACTTGATGTGGAAGAAGAGCGACGGTAGTGGCAAAGGCTCAGGTGAACGAAATATCGTCGAAGCCACTCTGAAGTATGATCCGGCAATCGAGCCGTCGGAGTCGTCATTGTCAGCATCATCTTCATACTCATGGAACAAGGTGAGGCTGGTGAGGCTGATCAACGTTGGGACAAAGCCTCGCCAGACACCAACAATGCGAGTTTGTGATTCCCTTTCACCCGCGACAACTGGATCTCTCTTCCTTTAAACCATCACAAACAACAAAGCGCTATATCAAGCCCTTCATCTCATCTCCAGTAATTTCTCCCTCAGGTCTCTGGTCTTTGTCCAACATCAACTTCGTCTTTCCACAATGTCTCGATCGAATGTCCACCACGAGAAACGACAACAGCACTACCCCAAGCAACATCAACACCGCAAACATGCCATACACCCTCCTCCAAACCATGAACTTCCTCTCCGCCGGCGGCGGGAAATGGGAGAGAATATACAACATAAAATCACCTCCTACGAACAAAATCACCAAGAAGATGAAGTTCCCTGGCGGCCAACCACAGTTGAGGACCTGCGCTCTTCGATGTTATCGTGGCCGAGTACTTCGCAGTAGGAAGAAACGGAAGCAGGTGACAGTGAACACGACGAAATTGATGATGGTGTTCAAACGTTCGGGGCCGGGGAGGAAGAAGAATATGGAGGGCGAGAATCCGCCTTGTGGAGGAGAGTATTTTCCTGAAAAGGAAAAGGGGAATAGAGGGAGTCTGCGTAATGTTGACGCTGAGGGTGTGTGTAGAGTGTGCGGCGTGTTTCTGAGTAAGTGCTTTTTCTGGTGAGGGCGGCTTTGATGTTGTTGCTAATGCGTTTGACAGACATGTTCGTTCAGGATCTGGAGGCTTCAGTGCCGGACTTGAGGCGAAGCTTGAGGATAAGAGAGATGAGACGGGGATCGAAGGAGTGAGGGAAAGAAAACTTTTGTGCATAGCGTTAGGTGGACATGGGGAATTCCTGTCTCGAAGCTCAATCGACGCTCCTGGGGAGTAGCTTGCAAGCACAAGGCAATGTCCAATGCATGTGTGTCCTTTCTCCGGCCAATAGGTTTCCAATAAACGCCTCAAATCAAGCAATTCCATCAACCTTCATGCTCGCGTGCAATTCATAATCGTAATCGTGCGCCAGAGGCCGGGCCCTCAGCAAACCAAGCGTCTCTCATTCGTGCAAGCGTCGGTACTGTCGACGTTCCATCACAGTGAGTCGCAGAACGACATGCAGTCCGCTACATTTGCGCACGTCTTAGCGCCCTCGAGCTCAAGGAGCGCTCCGGTCTGGTCCTTGGATCGTTGGCTCCCTGGACGACCTGATTCCTACCTCTGCCCGGAGACCCGATGCGTGCGGCTCTGGCGGCAGCCTCGCCCAAGGGTCCGAGCGGGCAAGCATCTTCAGTAGTCCCGCCTTGCAAGAGCCTCTTCCTCACCTCCCTGAACTCGTCATCCGCCCGGATAGCCCGCATGTCTCTCCTCGGCTCAAAGTAGCGCTTCCGAGTACGCTCATCTGACTTCAAGAAACCGTCAATCGTCCGTTGCTGCGGCCCAAACTGCTGTACCTGGCCGGGATGCAGTTCTGGACAGTTTCGAACCTGACAGCTCATTCCTTTAAAGCAGCGGACGCGCTCGCATTGAACGTCAGCCAAGCGGCAGGGTTTGCAAGCCCCATTGACGATGTCCTTGCAGAAGGAAGACGTCTCCCAGCAGTATCGGCAGACGCTTTTCCTGATCCAGCCGTCGGCCCATGTGGGTTCTTGAATGTCGAGGGCATCGATGAGGGGCGATGGGGAACGTGCTCTCTTTCGGCCTCGCCGGTCAGCGGAGACCGCGCGACGCTTGTACCTCGGGCCTCCTCTCTGGCCGATATCTCCATCCTCCATCTTCTGTGGGTGAAACATCTCCGCGTAGTCTTTGTTGTGGAAATACACGCAACCATAAACATCCATCTTGCACGAGTCGCCGAAGCGGCATCGCTTGAAGACACATTCGACTCCGCGGCTTGCGCAATTATTGCATGAGGGCTTGTCTGGATTGGCGACGGTACACCATAATTCGTTTTGCCAGCAATGTACGCAAACCGGACGACGTTGGGAAGCAGCCTGAGCAGCTCGAGGAGCTTGAGGAGCTTGAGGGGCCGGAGGAGCCTGGTAGGAGGTGATACTGTCATGACGGAGGTGGGTCGCATCGTCCGGCCGAGCCTTGTCGAAATGTCGAGTTGCGGGCGATTGTGGCGAGGGACGGTAGGAGTCCGTCTCCCTAGTTCTCCTCGCTTCCACGCGGCCGACTCCCTGGCCTAATCCACCTTGGGATGCACCATCGTCGAGATGCTCGATGCTCTCCATGGCCTGACTCTGAGTCACTTCACACATCGCATCCTCAGGCGGGGCCTCATCTTCACCAAATACTACCATCTCGTCTGAATCGATCTCGTTATTCTTGGTCCACCAATCTCTGGGTTTCTTGGGCCGATTGGACACGGCGCTCAGTGTCCACTGATGTGGTCGTAGGTGTTCCATCTTTTCCTTGGAGGGCGGTAACATATTGACCATTTGGCGGATCTTGTCGCTGGAGTAGTACATCACATCGTGTTCTTCTATGGTCCATTGCGGGAGCGCCGGTATCGTTCGTGAAGTCGAAAGTCTCGGGTCGGGCGGCGCAACTTGAAGACCTGTTGCCGTGTGTGTAGCTCGGTTTTCTGGGTCTGTGTACTGCAGAGGCGACGCAACGATGGTGCCGGTGTCAAGTTTCGGCTCAGCAACCTGCGTCGACTTGTCCTCTGAGCACTGTAGCGAATCCCCATGACGACTGAGTTGCTCTTCCAGAGACTTGCTCTTCCGTTCTGCCATTTCGAACTTCTCAGTCAGTCCAGAGATGAGTTTCTCTTTCTCTTCCAACTGCTCTTTGCGTGTCTTGATCAACGCATCTCGCTGTCTCAAACCCTCTTTCAGCTTCTTCCGGGCAGTCTCCTTCTCCTCCAATTGCTTCTCAAGGTCCTTCAGCTTCGTTTTGAGAGAAGTGTCATCTTCACCAGCTGGCTTGGAAGCATCTTGTGCAATGTTGCCATCTTTCCGCAGACCTTCATTCTCCAGCTTCACGGCGTCGACTTCAGCCAGTGCCGTCTCTTTTTCTTCTCGAGCCAGCTTAGCATCCGACCTCGCAGTGCTAGTGTCATTCAGAGCCGTAGTCGCTTGCTTCTGCGCATCCTCAACTTCTTGCCGCAATCTCGTATTCTCGGCCAGCGCAGTCTCTTTCTCCTCCGCGACAAGCTGCAATCGCCCCTGAAGATCGTCCAATTTGGTGCGTAGAGTGCCAGCATTTTCAAGCGCAAGGTTGACCGCTTTCCGTCTCGACTCCGGCTCCTCGCGCGCGGTATTGGCATCAGAAACCGCAGCAGCCTTCTCATTCTGTAGCACCGTATTTTCAGAGCGCAAAGTCTCAGCGTCAGCGACTGCAGCTTCTTTCTCCTCGCGCAACAAATTGTTCTCCAACTGGAGAGTGTCCGCCTCCTTCACTGCTGTCTCAGCTTTGGATTGCTCGGACTCTGCCTTCTTCGTGGCAGTATCAGCTCTGAGCTGCTCAATCTGAGCCTTGTTTGTTGCGATGTCAGCTTTCTGTCGCTGTGCTTCAGCTTCTTTCGCAGTGGTCTCGGCTTTGAGTCGCTGCGCTTCGACCTCCGCCCGCAACCCGTCTGCCTCTTTCTGCGCATCTCGCACCTGTTTCCTAAACGCAGCACCGTCGTTGCGCGCAGTGGCCGTCTCTAGTTTTGCCGCGTGAGTCTCAGCTCGAGCGGCTGTGAGCTCTTCTCTCAATCCTTCGGGCTCCTTCCGCGCAGACTCTGCATCGATTCGGGCGGCTTCAGCATCAGTCTTCACGCCGACGATCTCATCTTGGAGCGATCTGAGCTCAGCCCACACAGCCGTGGTCTCTGCTTTTGAAGTCTTCAGGTCCTTTTGCGCAGACTCTGCTTCGACTCGGGCGGCTTCAGCATCAGCCTTCACGCCATCGATCTCGCCTTTGAGAAATTTGGTCTCAGCCCGCGCAGCTGACGTCTCTGCTTGCGAAGTCTCCAGATCGGTCTGCGCTGCTTTCGCATCGTTCCGCGCAGTCTCTGCATCCACTCTCGCCGCAGCGCTCTCGACCTTCTCCGCCTCAAGTTCTTTTCGTAGCGCATCCGGTTCCTTCAGCGCAGCTTTCAACTCTCTACCCAGAACCTCAAATTCCTTCTCCACCTTCTCTGACCGCGAAGCCATGTCCGGCGCCAGACGACTCAGTCGACTCGTAAGCTCGAGCGTCTCCTTGGCCATTGCTGCGACCGTCATATTGCTCGGCGACGGCGCATTAGTCGTCGGAGATGTGGAAGATGTCGGAGACGCAGGAAATGTCGAAGGTGTGGAGGATGGGACCGACGCTTTCGCCTTCGCTGTCCCAGCACCCACGAATTTTGAAGGTACTCGTGGTGTAAAGTGGCCCCCATTAATGCGCGGCGGTGGGCTTATCTTCGAGACCGTGGATGCTGGTGCTGATGTTGATGGTGATGGATTTGGCTGCATGGGAACATCAGGATTCATAGCCCCTCCTGGGTGGTATTGTGAGAAGAACGATTCTTTACGGACCTTTTTGCCCGTTTCATCTTTGGGAGTGTTAGCCATCGTGGCGGTAGACGCTGTCATGTGCAGGGGTTGCGCAGGTTGTGCGCGGATGGTGCGTAGGGTGTGGTCATGGACCGCAGTATTGTTTTGTTTGACAAAGTTGAGAAAGCGGATGTTTTGTTTTCGTCACGTCTCGTAGCGACTTTGGTTGCGTTTGGTTTTCTTTCTGGCCGACCCGCCAACGGAAAGTGTTTCTCTTGGCTCGGGGATCGGCAGCGCAGTCGCGTGGGGCGTGAGGCTCGTGCTTGAGGTAGATTGGCTTAGCGCTGATTTCGGGCGAGCTTGTAAGTGAATGAACGTTTTGAGCCCAGGCCTGCGGTCTGTGAGATGACTTTGCGGGCAGTTGATGCGACACTCTTTTGAATTGAAGAAATTCTTCCCCGGCCACGAGGCTCTATCGGTTTATCATGCCAAGATAAAGAAGTGGAGGTGTAAGACATTGTCATGCAGGTTTCCGGGAGACGCATTAATTGTGCAGGGGTGGAAAAGTGACGAGCGTTGAAGAATTGACAGGAAGGTGAGCTTGTGTAACAGCAGAAATTTTGGCAGGTGCACATGAAGACGCGAAAGTTGTTCTATACATACCACATCTTGAGCGATTTCCAGATCGCTGTCTTCGCCTTTACAGGACTGTGCTTGCCATACATGCACGCGGTTGCATTCATTCCTTTACTCCCCCGCCTTCCCAGTATAAGCATCCGTCTCATACCTCTTCCCTCTAAAGCCCCAAACGCCCCAATTCCCACAACTCACATCGCCCGGATCAAGGTCATTCATATCCCACCTCAAACTCCTGAATCGGTTCTCGCCCGGCTCCAGAATTATATCCATCTCTCCACCCGCCTCCTTCTTCGCCCACTCGATATCCCTTTGCATATCAAAGTCTGTGTACCCCGTGCAAATCACCGGGACTTTCGTCTCGAGTAATTGCGGCAAAGTCGAAGCCCACTCGTGTGAACTCGCGGGATGACCCAGCCCAGGGTGGAACATAACGAATGCATCGAAGTATGGATCGTATGGCGCGAAGTGTTGTGCCTCGTGGAGGGTATGGAAATACTCGACGTACGTGGAGATTTTGACCGCGCCACCGAGACGGTCCTCGACGATGGCGCCAAAGGGGTTGGAAGGAGTGCGGTCCGGGAGAGGATACTCATCGTCGCGATTCGTCATGCTTTCGGGGCCGATGAAGTGGAGGTGGAAGGTAGCGCGAGGGAAGAGGTAGGCGAGTTGGAGCCAGACTTCGCGAGGTAGGGAGGATTCTGCGCGGGCTCCGAGGATGAAAAGGCGGACTGGAGGAGGGTTGGGACGGAGACCTTTTACGTCGATGCCGGCTCCTGAGCGCGGTGGGTGGAGGGTGTAGCGGAGGGCTGTATTGCAATCAGTATGCTGTTGCTCATCGATCGATTGCCCTTCAGACTCACCACTGAGCGATCTCAGTCCTTCCGGTAGAAGGCGATCCTTCAAGTTGTACGGACTAAGCTCGTGGAGTATACTCCCAATCGTGATCGGATATGTCAACAACCGCGTGACCTGCCTCATCCTCCTCGCATCATTGATCGCCGTAAACTCTCTGCTGTACAGCAGTGTATCCCAATTCGTCATATTCGCCTGCGCCTCCTCCATCGAAGCAGACGGGTATTCGAACTCTGTGAAGAAACGCCCACTGTGCAAGTCGTGGTCGTCCTCATTGATCTCCCTCAACAAATCACAGATCTCCAAATGGCTCTCGTAGTCATCCACGAAATGCTCCTCGCTGCAAGACACGGGTATACCGCAATCGGGACATTCATATCGGACGTGTGCGGGCGGCGTGGCACCAGTCTTTCGTGCTTCGAGATCGTGAGGTGACGTGGGTGCTCTTGTGGCTTGGTGCTCGGGATGAGGACAGTATGCATTCTGACGCATGAACGCAGCTCGTTTACGGATCGCGGGCGAAGGAGAGTTTGTAAATGAGTGGAAGAGGTTGTTCGGTTGGAGCAGTAGACGGGAGGAGTCATTCTTGCTGTTGGTCGGCTTTATGCCTGATATTGGCGGTATCTCCTGTGTGGGTTGGCCGGAGGACTCGAATGCGGGATTGGCCTTGTTTCTTGTCGATTGATGGAGTTTGCGTGTCTTGGGGTGTTGCTGAGAGGGTGTCGCCGTCGAGATAAACGCCCGTCGAATTGTTGCTTTGCCCAGTTGTGTCGGTGATGTCGTCGATGCAGCACGCAGACAGCGTGTACATATTGATTTGGAGGCCATGGCTGGGTGTGTCTGTATATTCAATTGACGAAGTTCTCGAAATGCACGACGTCAAGCAATGGAACTCGATGTCTTGACTCGATGGGGATGCCGCCCCGCTAAAACACGCGAGTCATGCAGCAATAATTCGAGACCTCTCCCCTCCAACCTTCAAATTATTGATGAAGCAGATCATCGACGAAAAGTTGAGCTGAACTTCAACACCACACTGCTCTGGCCCACTTCACGCATTTCCGGCCGCCATGGCCAACACTCAGATGACCCAGGCATTCTATGCCCTCACTCTAGAAGCTCCCTCCTCTCCCACCCACGCCGTAACCTGCAATGCGATCCCCGGACTGAAAGCGACCGATCAGCAAATCTTCGAGGCACGCGGCGAGCACATTCTCCTCCACCGGATCGTGGAGAGCGCCGACAGAACCGAGCGCAGCATTGTCACAGTATGCGATCAGAATGTGTTTGGAATCGTGCGCGGTGTGGCCGCTTTCCGTATTCCTGGAACTGCTACTGGTGAGTTCATAACTTTCTTCCTACCACTGCGCGAGATCGCATAGTGATTGCAAAGATGCAGCAGCTTGATCGCCGCGAGACAGCGATGATGCGCTCGCAACTGTCTTCTCCTCAATGCCATGACAGCCACATTGACAACCTCCCGCAGATCAATTGGTCGTTTCATCCGACTCTGGCCGTGTAACAATGCTCACGTACGATGCCGACAAGCAAAATTTCAAGCGAGTCCACCTCGAGACATACGGCAAATCCGGAATCCGTCGAACGATTCCTGGACACTACCTGGCGAGCGACAGTCGAGGGAGATGTATCATGTTGGCAAGCGTGGAGAAGAACAAGGTGGTCTACATGTTGAATCGCCATGCCGACGGCAACATTATCATATCGAGTCCGCACGAGGCGAATCAGATGGGCAGTCTATGTTTCGGAATATGCGCATTGGATACTGGCTGGGATGCACCAATCTTTGCGGCATTGGAAGTCGAGTACACAGAAGCGGAGGCTGATCCGAGCGGAGATGCATTCAAGAGGAGGGAAAAGCAATTGGTGTACTACACGGTGGACATGGGGCTGAATCATGTGGTCAAGAGCTGGACAGACACAGTGGACTACACAGCGAACATGATCATTGGTGTACCTGGAGGACAAGATGGACCGTCAGGAGTGCTGGTCTGCGCGGAGGATCGCATCTACTATCGACACGACAAGCACCCTGCTCTCTCGATCACAATTCCTCGAAGGAATGGCCCAACAGAGGACTCGGCACGGAAGAGAACGATTGTCGCATACTGTCTGCACCTGGCCAAGACGAGACACGAATTCTTCTTTTTCTTGCAGACAGAAGACGGCGATGTCTTTAAGCTGAACATGCAAATGGAGCTGGACGACCAAGGCCGCCAGACCGCGAGACCTTCAGCAATCGTCATGAAATACTACGACACATTTCCGGTCGCCCGTCAAATGCTCCTCTTGAAGAAGGGCTACCTCTACATTGCCACTGAGAACGGCAACAGCCATCTCCTTCACGTCGACGATCTGGCCGATGATCCAGATTTCGAACCTCACAACACCTTTACCTCCGACGGTGTTCCATCCGATCCACAAGATCCCACAGATCCGACATACTTCCAGCCGAGAGAATTGACGATGACCCACGTCGCCTGCGACGTTCCAGGGTTACACCCACTGATGAAGACGAAAGTGGACAATCTCACCAGTGAAGATGCTCCGCAAATCTACGCAATCCAAGGCACAGGCAATAAGAGTCAATTCAAGACGATCCGTCACGGTCTGAACGTGGAGGAGATCATCAACAACAGCATGGGCAATGTGCCATACGACAACATCTGGACGTTCAAACATCGATCCACGGATGAATTCCATCGATACCTCCTCCTCAGCAGTAGCTATGGCGATCTCACAATCGCCTGTTCCATCGGCGATTCGGTCGAGCAGATTGAGAACTCCAGCTTCCTCGAAAACCGCGCAACAGTCCATGCGCAACAAATGGGCGACGCAACACTCGTCCAAGTACACGCTCGCGGTATTCGAAGTATTCTGGAATCTGGCGCACTCAACGAATGGCCAACACCCGCACATCGCACCGTGGTCGTCGCATCAGCAAACGAGCGCCAACTACTTCTGGCATTGAGCTCTGCCGAGCTTGCCTTCTTCTTTATGCAAGACGATGGCATCCTTGTGCAGCTCGAAGAAATGCCAGAGATGAGTGGAAAAGTCACTGCGTTATCTGTTGGCCGGACACCGAAGGGTCGCCAGCAAGCAAAGTATGCAGTCGTTGGGTGTGATGACTGCACGATTCGCGTCCTCAGCATCGAGCTGGATTCGCCGTTGGAGCCACGCAGTGTGCAAGCTCTTTCGGCCGTTCCAACATCGCTTGAGGTGGTCGAGATGCATGATCCTTCATCGAATTCATACGTCAATGTGGTGCACATCGGTCTCCAGTCCGGTCTGTACCTCCGAGCAGTCATCGACGAGACGACTGGTGAGCTTGGTGATGTACGGACAAAATTCCTGGGTACTCGTCCTCCACGATTATGTCCCGTCGAGATTAACGACCAAGAATGTGTCCTCGCATGCTCCAGTCGGCCATGGCTGGGATACAACCATCCCCAAAGCCAGCAGTACACAGTCACACCTCTCATTGCTGAGCCAATCGAGGCGGCAAGATCATTCATCAGCCCTGATCTGGTCGGCCTCTGTGCTATTCAAGGCTCTTCCCTCCTGATCATGCAAGTACCCTCCATCGAAGGACGACTCTCATCCTCCACAATCGACCTCAACTACACACCTCGCGCCATGGATCGCAACCCTCTCTACCCCATCTGGTACACAGCACAAGCGGATGGCAACACATTATCAAAAGCCACGCGAGACCAGCTACGAGGCAAGTCAATAGACGATGACGAAGAGGCCACCGCATTGGAGAAACACCTCGGTGTGTCCCGCGGAACAGGCCACTGGGCGTCCTGCATACAAGCGATCGACCCAATCACACAAAAGGCAGTCACCCACACCATTGAGCTCGGCGAGAACGAGGCCGCTCTCTGCATCGCCTGCGTCCCCTTCACCTCCCGCCAAGACGAAGTCTTCCTCGCCGTCGGCACAGGCCAGCACATGTCCCCCGGCACCTCTCAGCCCTCCACCGGCTTCGTCCACATCTACCGCCTCCTCGAAGAAGGCACAAAACTCGAATTTGTCCACCGTACCCAATTCGACAGCCCCATCTACGCCCTCTGCAAATTCAACGGCCGTCTCGCCCTCGGCGTCGGCAACGAACTCTTCATCTACGACATGGGCATGAAACATCTCCTCCGCAAAGCCCGTGGAACCGCCGTTCCCAACCTCATCACCCACATCACCTCCGTTGGCAACCGCCTCATCTGCGCCGACGTCTCCGAAAGCGTTACATACGTCGTGTACAAACCTGCTTTCAACCGTCTCATCCCTTTCGTCGACGACACGATCCAACGCTGGACTACCGCCACCGCCCTCGTTGACTACGAGACCGTTGCAGGTGCGGACAAGTTTGGTAACCTGTGGGTCGTGCGCTGTCCCGAAGCGACGTCCACGGAAGCGGACGAAGATGGCGCAGGCGGATACATCATGAACGAGCGATCCTACCTCGGCGGTGCGCCGTATCGCCTCGAGCTCCGCTCCCACTTCTTCGCCAACGATATCCCCACCTCCTTGCAACGCACCTCCCTCGTTGCGGGAGGAGCGGAAGTCATCTTCTGGAGTGGACTTCAAGGCACGCTGGGTATGCTCGTTCCCTTTGTCTCCCGCGAGGACGTGGAGTTCTTCACGGCATTGGAGTCGCAGATGAGGCAGGAGGATCCGCCGCTTGCAGGCAGGGATCATTTGATGTATCGCAGTTATTATGTGCCGGTGAAAGGTGTCATTGATGGAGATCTTTGTGAGAGGTATTTGGGGCTGAGGGAGGACGTTAAGGGGAAGATTGCGGCGGAGGTTGATCGCAGTGTCAAGGAGGTGGAGAAGAAGGTGCAGGAGATGAGGGGGAGGGTTGCTTTCTAAGGGAATGTGGAAAGTGCTCTGGACTCGACATTTGGTGGTCGTGGCAGGGACCTTGTAGATTCGGAAAAGACGAACAAAAGCTTCATTCGACCCATCAGCTACTCATCATGTCTGCGGATCGACGAGCCAGACGGAGAAGCGAGCAGCATCATCCAATGTGAGTGTTCTTCATCGGACCCCATTCGCGGCGGCTGACCATGATCCTCCAGCATAGTAGTGCTCGTCCAGACCTGGAAGGTAAGCAATCGGAGCAGACTTACACGATTCTGGACTCCGGGCTCGAAAGGGATCATCTCTGCACAGGCGCGTGCGTTCAGGAGTCGTTTCTCCACACGCTCATCGCCCGCGACTCCGCTCAAGCACGTTCTCTCATTGTCCATCATGCTAAAGCAACGCTCAAGATAGACGTATGCTGGAGGACCCGCTGTGTTCCATCGACCAGCGGTATCGCCCAACTCTTTGATTGTTGCCCGAGGCAAGAAATGATGAGTCATCACACATCCATTCAATGGAATCGTTGGAGCTCCCGTCCTTCCTTCTCCTTCCTTCTCCCTCACTCAGACAACCCGACCAAGAAACGCGGACGATCTCGACACTTTCTCCGGACCCTCTACATCTTCACTCAGCCAGCTAACGCGCCGAACTCTACGCAATATGACCACACTCCTCCTTGAGCTGCCGACGGAGCTCCTCCTCGGTATCGCAGAGCGTCTGCCGTTTGAGGCTATCAAGTCACTAAGCATTGTGAATTGGCAACTGCACAGAGCTTTAGCACCAGATATCTTCCGTTGCATTCGATTCACCAACCGCAAAGAAGATTGCGACATCATCAGCACGATCGTTGAGAAGTATGGACGCCGGGTGGAGAAGCTGGCTTTTGAGCTACATTTCATACCCGGACAAGAATATGACGATCACAACGACTTGTTTCCACCAGGACATACATCTGAACGCCACCCACCGGCAAAATACTACAGCTGCATGACTTGATTCCACGAAACTGCTCGACGTTCGACACCTTACAATGGTGTGAGCTCGTTCCTCACCTCGAAGAGCTCGAGATCCAGCTCTGAGCGGGCCACAACATCGATTCTGGCCGATAGTCGAGCGTCATAGGGGGATATAGCGACTTCCTCGACGAAGTGGCACTCAATACCTCGTGAACGCAGACTCGATAACGCGAGTCAAGCTGGTAGCAGACGTCAACGAACCCATCGGTGGGTCCGGTCGAGTTCAGAGGCTGACGCCGTTTCAGCACGTCAGTATTCCAAAACTACTGCATCTTAAGTCAGAGGACTGTTTCGTCGAAAGTGCCCTCTGCGGCTTCCTTCGGGATCACAGTCAACAACTGAAAGTACTCAGCTTGAAGAATTGCTTCGCAGGTATGGCTGCGACATGCCCTCTTCATACTGAATGACAATCGCTGACAGACTACAGGCTCCCCATTTTCTGACCTTCCTTACACGTGGGATGCCTTCTTTCACGACTTGCTCATCAGCCGCCCAGTCCTCGAAAAGCTGATAGTGACAAACGACAATATTGCACTCATAGCCGAAGACCCAGACGATCAAGGGCCCTCCATTCCAGGAAATGCCGAAGACTCGGAGGACGTCAAAGCCGTTCAAAAACAACTCCTAGACGATCCGAATCGCCGGCTATGGGTTTACGCAAAGCTGGACCCCGTCAGCGGCGTGATTGTACATGACTTCGCAGAGATTGTGACGAACAACAAGACGGGCAAGGATCAGGCTAAGCACGATGAATTGATGGCTCTGGTGAGACAGAACAGAGAGCACTCCAGCAATGAAGCATGATTCAGACCAAAACCTGGGATCGACGCGCACGGAGCAAGAGAATCGCAGCCTCGATCGGTGGTCCGGCAATGGATGCAAATACTCTGGTTTACACGCTTCGAAGACCGAGCGTAGTCGGGGAGGTAGATGTCGACCTCGTGGTCGGCGGCTATGTATGTGTCGCGCATCATCGGCTCGTGAGATCTGCTGCGTTTGAATGGGCGAGGGGAGGTGGAGTAGGAGGAATAGTGATCGTACCATGAGGAGTGGCTGGCGCGGTGGTAGGCTGAGTCCGGGTCTGTGTGCGGTGTTAGGGATCTTTGTGGTCGCTTGCCGTGGTTGGACCTGCGAAAGATCCTGTCCTCGACTTCAACGACCTTCCCGTCATCTCGGTCATTTACGAGTTCGACCGTACTTTTCATTTCGACCGTCATCGTGCTTTCCGTCTTGACCGTACTTTCCACAGCATGCTCACTACTCTTCTCGAATCGCGGCAACACGAATTTCCATTTCGTAAGCTTGCGGACTTCGGCCTCTGTTTGCTTGAGTTTCTCGTTCAGGGCATCACCTGCAGCACTGACCCTATTGAGCTGCTGCTTGGCTTCGGCAAGCTTTTTGCGGGTTTCGGCGAGTAGTAGCTGATGGTCCGTATTGCTCTGTCTCAAGTTGTTGGCCGCCGCCTCGAGGCCCTGGGAGACCGCGACGGAGGGATAAGTGCCAATCGTTCGAGTTGCGTTAGGTAGGAACATTTTGTTGTTGTAATCCATACTAGGCGATGGTGGTGCTGCGTTAGATAGGGTAGAGGGCCCTCCTCTCGCTTCGAAGAGTGTAGGGCGATGCTCAGCGGCGTGGTTAATCGCTTCACGGAATAAGGATGGAAGATTACCAGGCCCCACGGATACCTGATTTCGATTGGGGAGTTGGTATGCCACATGCGGTGAGAAGCTTGCGAGCATTTCTGCGGTCGGAAGCCAAGGGCTTCCGGACTGAATCGGCGGGTCGGCGATGTTTCTGGCAGTGAGATGGATCGCTAGACGTAGCTGCACGAAGGCTAGCATTGACTCCTGCTTGTGAGCTCGATCGGACGAAACGACGAGCAGCCGCACTGCGAATATTCGAACGTCGACAGCAGACTTGGCCCCTAATAATAAGCAGGATTCCTGCAGGGTATAGCTGGTTGGCATCTCGAAGAGAACAACGCTTTTCCAGTTCACAGTTGGGGCCAGCAGGGTCTACGCAAGGCGGGTTGGTCCAGACAGTCCAGGACCCCTAGCGACCAGGGCATTCGCAATAATCTGAGCCAAGGTCAACTGGTCCACGGTTCTTCACATGCGTGCAGAGCCTCACCCTGGTGTATGAGGTAAGCGGCTATCATGGTGCAATATGTCATCTGTCAGACGACATCTCGATGTGCACGGTATGTCGGATGATGCCTCCAACGAGGACAAAATTCCCCCAGATGCGATGCGGCTCTTGTAGAATCGACTCTTGCGTCGCAAAACGCTTCTCCTACCAGTGACACACGCTGCCGATTCTCCTGCATCATTGTTGCTCGCTTTCTCGAAATGGCCAGTCTGCGGCTTTCGCGACGATCATCGTGTTCCGAAGATTCTTCGCCCGCGATAACGACCATGCTGTAGGTATCTGGCAGAGTCCTTTGGTCGTGGAGGATTTACAAAAGGCAACGTGGCCAGAACTGCTGAGCGGTGAAGACGGCACCGGAGTGAGGTAAGCGGACAAGCTGCTATCAAAATTTGACGCATGGCGTCAATCCTACCAGAAAACTGAGATCCGGATTCGTGTGCCTGAGGCATGAGCTCCCAGTCATCTCCTTTTCCAGATTTCGTGCTTCCTTCCCTCCTTCCTTTCTTTTCATTCGGTCCCAGACCCCTCTCCATCGACGAAATCCAACGCTTCACGCACAATGGCCTTACTCACAAGCCTTCCGACCGAGCTGGTGCTCTGCATTGCAGAGCATCTGCCCTTCAACTCCGTCAAGTCCATGAGCTTGACAACCCGGCAGATACACCAAATGCTCGTCCCTTCCTTGTTCAAATGCATTAGGGTGACGAATCGAGAAGAAGAGAACGACGACAGCTGGGAAGTTCTACACAAATACGAAGACCGAGTAGACAAGCTGGCGTTCGAGATCTACTTCGTCTCGAAGTTTAGCAAATATAGGGATGTGCTGAATACGTGCCTGGGGCTTCCGGGTCTTGTACGTCAGATGCTGCGCGGGAAAGTCTTCTCACGTATATCCCAGGTGAGGGTGTCTTGCTTCGTCGGCAACTTTGAGCACATGGTATTCGGCGCAGAGGGAGTCCACATCACCGACACGCCGGAGACCGAGGACGATGTCGCAGGCAAAGAAGAAGAGTGGATGTGGCGTGGCTTGCTCAACGAGACATTTCGCGCCCTCGCCGCTCGCAAAGGGCTGAAGAAACTCGAGGTACGCAGCATGCTTCCCAAAGCCTGCTCGACTTTCTACACATCCGAATGGCGGACTCTGATCGAAGGACTGGATGACCTGGACATCGACCTCTGGGGCGGTCATGGTGGGTATCATGCCTCTGATTTTGGATATAAAGGAGGCCTCGGTGTCCTCCGATCGACCACCACGGATGGATATATCGACTTCGTGGAGCGAACGAACGACTTCTTCTTCGCACATTGCAAGTCTGCGACTCGGCTGAGACTCGCGGCGGATGTCAATACCCCGATCGGAACGGCTGGCGAGAAGCCTCACGTTGCGATTCCTTTGAAGCCTGAAAATCTACCGGTGTTGACGCATTTTGAATTGGAGAACTGCATCCTCGACCCTGCTCTGGGAAGATTCATCAATGCGCACAGCCAGAAATTAAAATCACTGAGCTTGAGAAACTGTCATACACGTTTGTTACGATTCCGTCGTTCAAAAACATATTGGCTGTACTAACAGAGAGAAACAGTCGATGGACCAATAGACGAGTACGAACTCTTCGAATGGGATTGTATGTTGCGAAGATTTCATGATTGTCGTCCAGTCCTCGAGGACCTCACGATCATAAACGACAGTTTTACCCTCACAGGTGAGGAAGAGTTGCACCCGAAGGAACTTGGCCTCTTCGTACCCGAAAACGAGGATACGGGAGTCAGAGAGCTTCGCAAACGGCTCAAAGACGATCCTAGCTGTCGATTGTGGTCATTTGTCAACATCGATCCGGAGCTTGGAGAGATGTGGCAAGATCACTGGTCCACGATCTATTATGCTAGCGATGGTTCTACGCCTTGGATGAGTTACTATTACGAAGCTTTGGTGGCTCGTGTCGAGCGGAATAGAACGCTTTTGGATTGAGGAACATGAGTCTTGCATCGATGTTGTAACCGGACCGGGAGAGCGAGACTGCGAATCGGCCTTTGAGGTCGTTTCCACATGGTGGGAATCAATTATGGCGAAGCCGAGTGGGATTGATTCGTACCACGATGCGATTGGGAAGAAGAAGGCCGAGAGGACGGGAGTGATTAGACTGGCTGATATTGTCTTCAGTGTTGGAATGCACGAGTAACATGCTGCAAGCAACCACTGAGTGTACGTCGGTGAGGTATAGGAAGAATATCGACAGCAGAGTAGCATATACTTGGTCATGGCGCGGGAAGACCAACGGAGCCAAGTCCCGCTAAAGATGAAAGCCATGGGCCAAACTTTGACTCGGACTCCACTTCCTTCTTCGGCGCTTCTTTGCATGAACCAGTATTCTAGATGGCCTTGCATGCATACGTGCGTACGCCGACGCCGACCTCGTCAAACAGCCCAAGACTTAATGAAGAACACCCTCGCAGGGCCGCTTCCGTTACATCCGGATCACTCGTTTCAGAGGCAGGAGAACGACGAAATAGGTCCGCAATTAGATTAGTCTGCGTGTCGTCGTGAAGATAGAGATCCATATATGACGCCAGATCGGTGGCTTCGCGGTGGTATCGGTAGAATTTTTCGGAGGAGAGAAGTGGGATCCACTCTTCGCTTTGAGGTCCTTGCCTTTGCTCTGGACAGCGGTACGGTTCGTATTAGCCGGCCTAAGTCCTCCTGGGACAGCTCTGTTCATACCATTTTGTCGTCCGCAATGACCTGAGAAGATGTCGTCTCGGATAATTTGAACAAGGTCTCGGCGATGATCGACAACAAGGTTGTGGAAAGAGGGCTCGGACCGACGCCATCCCTGACCTAGTGTCGATCTTTCTATCCAAGGCTTCGCTCCATGTCCGTCAACGTCGCCTGCATTTGATGAAATCGATCCATCAACGTCGGAGCAGAAACTTCTTTACGTGCGTTACTTTCATCTCATACGCCATGTGGAGGCTCTACTGGAGCTCTCGTGGCGGTAGTTGCGGATGCACGGTGCTGCGAGATCGAGTACTGGCGAGGCTTTGATGGAGGTTTCTTCGACAGCAGTATTCAGATGGCAGACAACCAGATGGCGACTAAAGCCTCGAAGGACAGATCTGTCTACAGGAAGCTGATCATGGGAGTCTACAGCGACGCCATGCTCTCCAGTGCCATCTGATAGCAAATAGCCCATCTCCGCCACCAGGAAAAGATCGGAAAGAATGCCCCATCAAAAATTGCAAGAGAGCTCCAGGTTCGGACTCTGCATCCCCAGCATGGAACGTTGAAGGAACGGACTTATTCTTCCACGAAGAGAGGGTGAATCTTGGAGTCTCCAAAGCCTCGCACTGGGAGTCGTGGGGCCAGGAACCATACGTCCGCAAAAACAGAATGCAACTGTGGGTCGAGTGGGTCCTTTGGTGAAAGTTCATCGCTGTCACGCCTGTCAACCCAATTCTCACCCACAGTTACCCTAGTCTAGCACCCACATTGCTATCGGCAAGTCGCCATGGTAGGTAAGCCGTCTAAGCCCGCTGGCGTCAGATCCGCCATTAAAAGACAACGCAAACCTTTCTCCTTCTTGCTTCTCCTCACAATCCTTCTCCGGCCGTTCTCTCCCACCTACATTGCCAACATGGGACTCCTCAAACGCTCCGAGAACGCCAACCAGCTGGAGACCGCTGGTCCCACTCCTATCGCCAACCAGAAAGTCACTTTCATCGCCGTATGGCTCGGTCTCGTGGCCTCCATCGGGGGTTTCATGTTTGGCTATGTCAGCGGTCAGATCTCTGGCTTCTTCGCCATGGAGGACTATGCGAGGAGATTTGGAGCTCTGCAGGATGATGGCTCGTACACCTTCTCGGCCGTAAGGCAGGGTTCCATCACCGGATTCCTTTGCATCGGATGCTTGTGCGGATCTTTGATCGCTGGAAAAATTGCCGACTCGCTTGGAAGACGGCTCTCGATTTCGCTGTCGGCGTTCTTCTGCTGTATTGGAACGGTGATTGAGATTTCTTCGCAGACTGTCTGGGCACAGTTTGCCATTGGTCGTATTATCAACGGATTGGGAATTGGATCTCTCTCGGTCTTGGTACCAATGTAAGTACTGATCGCTGTCGCAATTTTGTGTTGTTTCTAACATACCGCAGGTACCAGTCCGAAAGCTCTCCCGCCATCATCCGCGGTGTCCTCGTCGCCTCGTACCAACTCTTCATCACCCTCGGCATCTGGACCGCCGAAATGGTAAACTACGGAACTGAGTCAACACCGACCAGCGCATCGTGGCGTATTCCCAACGGCCTCTCCTTCCTCTGGGCGCTTATTCTCGGAGGTGGAATCCTCTTCCTTCCCGAGTCTCCTCGCTATGCATACCGCAAAGGCCGAGTCGAGGAAGCGCGAGCCACAATCGCCCGCCTTGCCGGTCTCGAGATCGACAGCCGAGATGTGAACGATCAGATCAACGAAATCCGAGTCAAGCTCGAAGAGGAGAAAGCCGGCGCCGAGACGAAGTGGCATGAGATCTTCACGGGTCCTCGAATGCTGTACCGCACGCTGTTGGGCATCACGCTCCAAGCTGGGCAGCAACTGACTGGTGCCAATTTCTTCTTCTACTACGGAACAACAATCTTCTCTGGCGTTGGCCTCGCAAACCCTTACGTCTCGCAAATCATCCTCGGAACCGTCAACGTCATCTGCACGTTCGGCGGGCTCTACGTCGTGCAAAAGTGCGGTCGTCGGCCTGCGCTGATGGTCGGCGCCGCCTGGATGACGATGTGTTTCCTGGTCTACTCCTTTGTTGGCAAATACGTGCTTGAACCGGCTACCAGCGAAGCGAGCACCAAGACTGCGGGCAATGTGCTGATTGTGTTCTCGTGCTTCTTCATCGTGGCTTTTGCGACGACGTGGGGTCCCCTCGTATGGGCAGTTGTGGGAGAGCTGTACCCGACTCGCTATCGTGCGCCTTGCATGGCTTTGGCGACGGCGAGTAATTGGTTGTGGAATTTCCTGTGAGTATCTTCCCCATCACCATTCTGTATCGTCCGCTGACCAAAATTTCTCCAGAATGTCCTTCTTCACCCGCTTCATCGTCGGAGAAATCTCTTACCTCTACGGCCTGGTCTTCGCAGGGTGCTGCGCGGCTCTCGTGGTCATCGTCTTCTTCTTCGTTATCGAGAGCAAAGACCGCTCGCTGGAGGAGATCGATACCATGTATGTGTTGGGGGTTAACCCGATTACGAGTGCGAAGTGGGATGGCAGCAAGCCGCGGAGTGGACTTGATGCTGGAAGTGATAGCGAGATTGGGGAGGTCCCGGTGGAGAGGGTGAGGACGAAGACTGTGGAGTGATCGATGAAGGGTTCTAGGGAAGGTGAAGCTCAAGCAGTACGATAGACCGCAGAACATGAGAGACTTGTATATGTATTGATGGAAGAGAGTAGTGACGACTTGATGTAGATATTGATTCGACTTTTCATCACAGCTCTGCGGCGACCACCACTTGTACGCTGTTTTCCGCCGACCAGGCTCTGCGCATTACTACTCTGCAGCCTCTGCTGCGTTGATGGTAAGCCGAGACGCAAGCACACTGCCCAAGCGGACGGAACAGAGATCTGAGGATGCAGCATCGATCGAAGTGCTGTGCCATCTGGCAGAGGAACGAGGAACATTCATGAAAACGAAAGAATGAGAATGCAAATATCCAATTGAGGGAAAGCTATAGAGACTATGGACCACGAACTTTGAGCACCATCAAATCTGCGAATGAGGTCAGTAATGAGCGAGAGAGGCGAAGCTGATGGGACAAGACTTACGTTCGGCGCCTATTTTCCTCGCTGTGAGATTGCTCGCAGCCTCTCCAAGCTCTCCAGGCATATGTCTTCTGGGTTCTGTTTTTCCTCGTTCTTTGTTCTTTTCTGTTCCTGTTTTTCTTCTTTCTTTATTCTTCATGTTTTTTCTTCTTCTTCTTCTTGTTCTTTTGCTTTTTCTTTGTTCAACAGTGGAGAATGTGTACGCTGAAGTCGTGGTGGGTTGGGGCCGCCTGGATGGATGTGGTCAGTTGAGGTCGGAAGGGAAGACGGAAGAAGTGAAGTGAAGACTGACCCTTGCCAACGGACATTCAGACTTCGAGGTTGCTCTGATCTTGGCCGCTCAAAGCCATTTCAAATCCAAGTGGTGGTCCAGTGTGTTTGTATCCTTGCGACGGTCCTTGGGTGATGGTCCTGAGACCATGGTCCTGAGGTGGCGGTCCTGTCCATTCATGTTCCGCCGAAGAGCTCAAAGTCTCTACTTCCATTGTTCAAAGGTGATGATCGAGCGAGATACCGATGGCGCTAATCGATAGGCGTGACGGTCGGCAGACTGGCGAATCCTGTTTGAGATGGCAAGTCAGTTTCAACGTAGGGTCAGACGAACTGAAGAAGTACTCACAAGTCTCCGGTGGAAGACCTAGCGGCGAGATTATTCTTTGGCAGCCTCTCAAAGCTGCGTCCATATCCAAGAGGTTTTACCGGCAGGCTGCATACGCCCTTTCGGGTTGCAAACACCTGTATGTCATCGCTGGTGCTGAGCGAGAGTGGGTGACGGTCGGTAGACTGGCGAATCCTGAAAATGGAGATCGGTCAGTAAGGTGGTGAGGGATGCAGACGTAAGCGCACGTACAAGTCTCCGGTGGAAGACCTAGCATTGAGATTATTCTTCGCAGCCTCTCAAAGCTGAGGTTTCCAGGTCCAAGGGGATGTCCGGCAGGCTGCATACGCCCTTTCGGGTTGCAAACACCTGTGTGCCATCGCTGGTGCTGAGCGAGAGGGGTAGCGGTCGGCAGACTGGCGAGTCCTGTGTGCACAGTTCGGTCAGTGATGGGACAGGTCAAGCATGGATGAAAGTGCACTCACAAGTCTCCGGCGAAAGACCTAGCGGTGAGATTGTTCTGCACAGCCTCTCCAAGCTGAAAATCCGTCCAGATGTGGTCAAACAAGGCCGCGGACGCCTCCTATGGCTGCAAGTCGCCCGTGAATTAACGTTCATGGCGCTGATGGACGGTCGTACGGTCGATAGACTGTCGAGTCCTGCGCGCAAGATTTGTTAGCTGCAATTCGAGGCGTAAGGTGATGAAGAAGTACTCACAAGTCCCAGGTGATAGACCTAGCGGCGAGATTGCTCGATGGCCTCTCCAAGCCGGAATTCCGGTAGCTAGAAAGAGCAGGCGGAGGAGGTGGCGAAGGCGCAAGACGGAGTCTTCAAACGGGCCATGACAGAGTGCGTGGTAGCGGAGGTGAGAGGTGGTACAGGTGGACGACTGGGCGTAGAGGAGGATGCGTGTGGCCGAGAGGTAGCAAGATTGCCGTACCGAAGATGGCCGAAGGAAAGTTGTTGAGAAGACGAAGAAGGAAATTCAGGTCTGGGAGGGGAAGGTCGACTATTTGAATGGCGGCCCACTTCTGGGCCTTGGCGTGCTGAATATAACTACGATCATGCTCAAAATGTTTGTGATTGTCGGGACCCCGGCCCAATGATGCGCTTTCTTCCGATTGTCGTGGTGGCGGAGTATTCAGGAATCGAGGGACTCATATCGCGAGCTGATTGGAGCGCAGTCGGTGTCAGAAGCGCGCGCAGAGCTTGATCCTGGACTAGCGTGTCCCGATCGGGAAGGAGCCTGGAGCTTTCTTGGCTGAAGTGAATGACTTGATCATGGCTGCTCATTGAGGACATGATGAAAGGTTCTTGAAGAACATGTATACTGCGCCATTGATCGATCATTTGTATTGCGATGTTCGTCCCGAAGCCAGTATCCAACTGCATACCGGAATCCCACGCTGCAAACCTTAGCGAATGGGCGGGATGACGCACCTTTAGCGGGACATGTCGGTGCTTGTTGAGATCGAGAAAAAGAGATAGTTCAAGCGAGTGTCTGAACTGTGATATTACGGCTTATATCCCTTGTTACATCTCAACAGTGCTTGGCTCTCGAACGCTCAATCAAGTGCAGCTCAACGTACGATGTTCGTGTTGTACGTGATGCGGGCTCGGGTGTGGCTGGCGGGTGATGAAGTGCATGCGGCATCGTTAGCCAGATGAAGTTGCAGGGAGGCTCAGGAGTGGCGGCGGAGTTGGAGACGTCATGGTCGGGATCCATGCGGCCATGGATACTAGGAAAATATCAAATATCGTGGATGAGATAGATAAAGAGACTCCAGCTTGCCAAGTTCAATCAAGGCTGTTCTCTAGCACTTCAAACCTCCGCTCATTACTCTTCACCACCTGCCTGATTTTCCCTCTTGTCCACCACGTGCTCGAATATCGAAAGCTCCTCCACTCCTTCTTCCACGCGGTTCAGCTGAACGACGTATTTGTTCAGCGGCCCTCCATTTGTCTCGTCATCCACAAGCTCGTCTCTTCTTGCATACACACCCATAAAGTTCTGACGAACCTCGTCGACTTTTGTGTCCAACGATCTTGCACCGAGTACTTCTACATATCCATCTCTCGCCAGGTACTGAAAGATCTTGCCGTCATTGGTGAGGGTGAGGAGACAGTGCCCAATGAGTCGAGGGTTGGGCTCTTTCATGTCGATGTCTTTCCGTACTGTGTCGTGAAGATGGAGAATGAATTTGTGCGCAACGACGGCTTGCTCGCCTGGGCTGAGGGGAAGAAGGGGATGATGGCGTTGATACGGCCGGCGACCGCCGGCGAGTAGAGAGTGGCGAAGAGCTTGTGCAGCTGCCGACTCAACGACACCACCGAGACTTTGCTGATGTCTTCCTCTTTGCGACTCGCAATGTATCTTTTGTGGAAAGTGGCACTCGCTGTATCACCTTTGTTGGTTGCGAGAATCCAGATCACTTTCCGACAGTCGACGTTGGTGTTGTCTCTCCTTTCACAGTATGTCTCACTGGCCATGACTGTGAGCAGAGCATCTCGCACGTCTTTCTCGGTCTTATCGTATTCGTCTAGAAAACCACCGCTCTCTTTCCACCGCATCGTGCAAGAAAATTGTTCAGAGGAGAGCCAAGTTGATGATCTTGATACCCGCCTGTTGGACTGAGCAGTGTCCAAAGCGTACTCGTCTGTGCGCAGTCAATGTCGATAAAGTCTGAAGATAGCAATGATCCGAGCTGACTCGCCAATTCTGTCTTGCCATGTCCTGAGAGCCCTGCAAATGCGAGGACTAGTGGTTCTGTTTGGGTGTCTGAGGAGCTGGGGTAGAGACGTGATCTGTCCACATGTCTTACGGAATGAGGTGAGGTTCAGCACCATGGACGAGCAAAGTCTTGACAATTTCTGTGGTGTTGTCGCTGGTCCACTTCGATCGCATGATGGCGTAGGCGAGCACGGGGATATTGCCCCAGTCAAGAGCATTCGGATGGATCTGGTCGTACTCGAGCAGAAGGCGGAGAATGCCCGCATCGTTTCGCTGTATGGCATGGGAAATGACACGGTGATTACTGCTGGTTCTGTCGTCGATGGCCTTTCTGATTGCTGAATCGTCGCACTGCTTGAGGTACGACTTAACTGCGCTGAAGCTGCAGCTCTGATCCAGTACGGCAGCGAGAGTGGACACCGTGAAGGGTGATAGGTGTTGCCGCGAGAGCGTCTGGTCTGCCGTTTCGGGACAGGATACTGTGAAGCTGCGAATGAAATGAACAGTAGCAATGACCAGCTTTGTCGGCTTGTCGGGCTGTCCTTTGGCGGTCTTGAATTTGGCAACTTCGCCGGTAGTCTTTGGTCCTGGCATGGTCCCAGCGGCTTTTCGACGATTCAGTTTCGATCTACGAGTTGCAGTGTTGCTCATGAGGATGGGATAGCCTTGAGAAGCGTTTCTTCCAAACCTCGCGAACGGTTCATCTTGTACAAAATGCGGTTACATCGACAGTTGGCTGGAACAAAGCCCTCGTTGCTTTTTGCTCCAAAACTGTCAAGAATGAACGAGAAGACACCGTTTGGCTGTGCTGCATCATCAAAGGATTGTGTTTTGTTGATCGTATCTGAACGCTTCGACCGTGTGTTCGTCAAGCTTCCATGCTTGACTGTGGGACATTCTGCAAGCAGTGGGCAATGCGATTCAGCATTCATGGTAGCAAATATACTGTCTCAGAGCAGAGACGATCAAAGGCCTAGTCCAGCGACGTTTGGTGATCTTTCAGCAGCGTCTTAGTCAACTCAGGGCAACGCAAGGTCCAGTGACAAGAAGTGTGCCTTGTGGGGAAGTTGAACAAGCTCTGGCGAGACCGTTGAGGCATTGTGACAAGAACAAGAACTTTTCGTACAATGGCACCAACCACATCTAGTCGCACCACAATCTAGGGAAAGCAAGACGTACTAACACCCCACCCGCTGTCCACCCTACGCCTCAGCACCACGACCACCACCCTGCCCCACTCCACCACCCTGCCCCACTTTAGCCTCCATCTCCATCTCCGCCAGCTTCGCCTGCATCTCCCCAAACTTCTCCTGCATCTCCGCCATCTTTCCCCCCAACTCCTCCCTCGCTTTACACTCCTCAGCCAGCTTCCTCTCTACACCTCTCCTCTCCTTCACCTGCTCTTCCAACTTCTTATTCAAATCCTTGTTCGTCTCCCTCTGACCTCGAACAGTAGCTTGCAGCGCTTTGGTGAACTTGCCGCTTACTTCGCTTTGCCAAAACTCCGCGACGGTGGCGATGGCGCTGGTTGTGGGGCTGCTGGACGGAGGTTCCCCGCCGGGGGTGACTGCGGGGGTGCTGCGCTGCATGGACTGCGTGCGAGAGGGTGGTGGTGGGATGGAAGTGGAGGGCATGCTGGAGAGAGTGTTGAGTGGAACACCTTGTGTCGAGGAAGAAGCGGTTGCGAAGCCCTCTGCGAGAGCGGTCTCGGCAGCTTCGAGGCTCGCCTGGATTTTCTTGCGGGCTGCGTTTTGAATGTCTGCGACCCCTCCGTCGCCTCTCTTCGTGCGGAGGTTATCGATCGTACTCCTCACATCATCCGCAAGTCCCTTCATCACGCCGAGAGCGAGATCATGCAAGTTCTGCGTCGCCACAGTCCCGTTTCCGCTGGAAGCTAATCGGCCCACCCTCGCCAATTCCCTCCCCTTGGACAACTCAGCGGGAGGAACTCCATTCCTCCTCGCCACCCCTTCTCTCAGCGCAGCCTCCACTTCCGGATCAAAACCCGCGATCCTATCCGCGAAGCTAGGATCCACCTGCAAGAGCCTACCCATCGCAACATTGGCCTCCCGATACACCTCTTCGACTTCAGTTCTGTTTTTCTTGCCCCTGCTATTCCTCTTCTTCTCCGCCCCTGAGTGCTTCTTCTCTTCCAGCTGCACCTGAAATTCTTGAGTGAGTTGAGCTTTTGCTTTCTCGACCTTCTTTTCCACGAGCGCATTGAGTTCATTGAAATATTTATCTTTGAATTTCTTAGCCTCCGCGTTCGCTGCTTCGACTTCTCCACGAAAGCGGTCGCTGCGCCGCTCCCAGTCTCGGCAAGCTTCTTGGAAGTGTTGCTTTACCCTCACCAGTTCCCTGCGGGTTTTGTGCAGGTTTGAATGTGCAGCAGTCAGTGGGCCGCCGTGGGCGGGGATGTCGTCGTCACCGGCGTCGATGTCCGAGTCGGGGGCGTGTGAAGTTGAGGCTGATGAGAGGGTTTGTTGGCTGAGGGTGTTGTGTGTCTGTGAGGAGGGAATGTTGGTGCGGGGGGCTTGTGTGCGCTTTGGGCGCGGAGGGGGAGGGTTCACGAGGGTGTTGTGCGGCGCTGTTGAGGGAGCTTTGGTGCGGGATGGTTGAATGCGAATGGGTTGAGGGCGGGGTTTAGGGATGGTAGTTGGCTGAATGCGGCGCTTTGGGCGTAGATTCGGACCTTGGACGCTGGGAGGTGCTTTTGGGAAGAATGACGGATCAACTTCGGAGAGAGGGGAGGAGGAGGCTGGTTCGGGAGGGTCGGCGGAAGGCTCCGGCGTAGCCTTCCGATCGAGGGAGCTGCGTGAGGAGATCGTGGTTGTGAAGTCCGATGCGTCGGGAAGATGGTTGGCTTGTTCTTCATCGGTAAGAGTGGTAGCGGAGTGATCCAAAGAGCGGCTGACGTCCAGAAGTGAAGTTGCAGTGCTATCAGCGAACCCTGTAGACTGCGCCTTGCCGGAGTTGTCGGAGGGTGAAGTGTAGGTACGAAGTCGCTTGCTCGGTGGACTCCCACTGCTCGTAGCTGATACGTTCGACCTCGTGCTTTGTTCAACGTTTGCTTCCGGCTGAGGAGCAAGCAGTGCTCCAATGCTCATGACCTTGCGCTTCGAGGGGACCGGACCGCCCAGTGTGACTGTCTGCTGAACGTCTTCCATGCCGTCCAGGTGTGAGAATCCCCAAGATGCTTCAATCATGGTGTCTGCATTCGGAACGGGCTGCGCAGCATGTGGAGACACTTCAGCATTGAAAGAAGTCTCAGGTTCGGAGTCACCAATCTCAGTCTTGCCAGTGATGAGCTTCGGTGAGGCATCATCTTGATTTGCTTCAGCCATGATGTAGTCGTCATAAGAAGCGGTTCGAATGCGCTCGGAGTCAGATGCCTCCTCAGAATCTAGCTGTGGAAGCTTTGATGCAGACCTTTCTGCCCCTTGTGAAGAAAGATGAAGGCGGGCCTGGGCCGGGCGGAACTCTGGCTCTGCGCTGAGATCACGCTTCTCCTCCCGGGAGTCTTCGTCTGACTCAAGAGCGGGTAACTTCGGCGCGGTCTTGCGAACCACTGTGATACGCCTCGTACGGCGGACCGGGTCGTATCGAATCTCTTGCTCAGGGCTGGGACTGCGCTCCAAGTCAAGTTCAAGTTCCGACTCGGGCCCTGGTGGTTTTGGCGCAGTCTTGCGGGCGACTTGGGTGGTACGACACCTCCTGAATTGAGGAAGCTCGATGATGGGCGAAGATGAGGAGTTAGGATGCGGCGTTTGCGCAGTTGACATGACGGGCTTCATGTCGACTGGCTCAGATGGAGGGTCGTGCTTGTCGGGCTCGGGACTGCTGTCCAGGACGATGATGCTGTTTGCTCTCCTCGAGCCGGCTGGCGGTGAGTAGCGAGACATCTTCAAGTATCAGGCGTGCGCCGCAGATCTGGTGCGTGGATATCGATGGCGACGTGAGGCGGCGTTGCGCCGGTGTTGGGGTGGCGCGGCCGAGTATGGAAGGTAGTTGGTGTTTGATGAAGGGAGTACGAGTAGGACTGGCTTTTTAAAGGAGGAGAAGGTCTGGTGAGAAAAGTTGGCCTGGGCTGGCTTCGATGCCGATCTCAACGCACGTGCGAGAGTCCGATCCGAGACGCTAGCAGAGTTTAATGTGGTCGTGAATGATCCTCACGCACAACATTTTCGAGAGAGCTTACGAAGGATGAAGGAGGAGGACTTACGTTGAGCTGGCTCACCTTGAATCATTGAGTGGACTTTAACCGTGTCGACATTGCATTCCTCTGTTTGCTTGAAGATGGCGGACTCTGGCGCTGGAGAGCTTCCCAACTCACCTCGCGTGAGCCAAACAGACTCCGTCAAATTCATGGCAAATCTCCTCGAGCACTTCCCTTCAGCGGAACTCTCAGCGAAGCGGTCCGTAGCGCCAGACTCGACCGATAGCTCGCTCAGCTCGCTCATGTGGAGCAGTGATTGCTGACCCCACAGTCGTCTCGCCGCGCGGCCGAAGAGTGTCCCTCACCGCATCGTGACGATCTGCAGTCTTCCGCTGCTTTCCGTCAATGTGACCGCTGCCTGGCCAACCTCTATGCTCAAACCTTGGGAGTTCCTGCACATCCTGCGCATCATCCTTGTCGATGTCCATGTCAAGCGCAGCCTCCGTTTCTTCATTGCTTTCCACATCTTCTTTGCTGAGGTCCATGCCACCCTCTCGCGAGGTCGGAACCACCCTCACCGTGACCCACATCATCATCTCCGTCCTTCAGACCATCCTCCGATCCATCATCTAGATCCACATCATCAGACCCTCCGCGACGTGTCATCAAATACTTCGCATACCCACCATACATTCCCTTGTCGTCCGCCACAGGCTCGTTCTTGACGGTCATGACTTTTTTACAGTACTGTTTATCTTTGAAAGCTTTCGGCTTCGGTCCACCAAGCAGTTTCGCAAAGTATCCATTCGGCTTGTCGAGGAGATCACAGAAGACCGTGATGAGCAAGCGAATCGTGAGGTTGACGCACCAGCGCAGCTCACCCAGTTCAGGAAGTTGGTAGAAGGGAGAATCTGCGCACTTTGAATCTTCGGAGACCAAGCGCAGCGCAATCCAAGCTGTGGTCTCGAAGCCGTCGTCTTTCGGGATGTTATCCTCCGGCTGAGCGCAAGTGGGACTGAGACACAGGCAGACGAGTGAATCAATGGTGTCTGCGCAGTGCTGAAGCTCAGTAGAAGCGCCGCCTTCAAGCCACCAGCGCATGTCTCGGTCGTCGAACATGTGGCTTTTGAAGAATTTGAGCCATTTGAGGATGGAGTCGGAGCGCAGCCAGACCAGGGTCTCGAACACGGTCATGTCATCGTTTAGGGAGGCTTCAGGTTTGTGGTCCTGGGCGGAGGGTGTTAGCATGCGCGCGAGGTGGTAACATGGAGGAGAAGAGCCTACTAGAACTTGCTCGAGCAGCCTGGCGTCGAAGGGGAGGGCGTATCGAGATGGCATGTTGATGTTGTCCTTTTGAGATTATGGTTGGAAAAAAGAGGTTGGTTGTTTGGAGCAGACGGAGCGGGCGCTTGCGAGTAGCCGAAGGTTTGAAAGGAGGCATGCGAGGATAAGGGTGCTGCCAAGAAGTGCTGAGGAATCGTTGAAAAGCAACCTCGCGGATTATTGGGTGAATTATCATCACTCGTGAGTGCAAGGTCGCTTTGTACTTTCGGAGAAAGATTCGCTGGAGTTTCCGTGAGGTGCTCTCCGAGTTTTGGTCCCGTCGCTCTTTGAAAAGCGCAAGAGACCCTTGCGCTGCCACCGATCTGACGCAGAACATTGTTGAACATACCGTGAATTCCCGTCTCATATCAAATCGATGCACTACTCGCAGCGAGCGCGGGACTTCGCCTCTCATCACGATATGTAGCAACACTTGTCCATGCGCATCGCAGATTATCTCGTCGTCGCTCGCTGGGATTGCCCATCCTTGGCATTGTGCAGAAGTCGCGGCTTACGAGGATGCCTCTCGGTCCATCGCCCTTGGTCATATGAAGCGCAATAAGAGGCACCTGGCCATCGGGGGCACTAGTTCTGATGCATGTGAAAGCTAGAGCAATTGCAAGAGATGAAGTGAATGAAGTGAAGTGAAGTCGTCTCTCCAAGCTTGGCTGACGCTGATGGAATGCGCGGAATGCGGCTATGTTCTGATTGGTTGTTGGGCTCAACGTCGCGCTCCTGAACTTTCCGAGAGTGCAACCGAAGGGAAGCTCAGAGGGAAAAAGCTGACCTGGATCTTGTTGCTGTTTCCTCACCAACACCGATACCACCACCACTCCACTCCTCCCCATCGACCAATCCTCCTAGGGATACTACCGTATACCTCGTCCATACCACCTAATTACACACAATAACACACCGCCACAATGAGCGCACCTCCCACGTCGACCGGCAGCGCAAAGCTCGACTCGATCAAGCAGAATGTCGCAGCCAACACCCCCGAGAAGCTCTCCGGCCTCGCCCTCTACTCCCGCTTCGCTTTCGCCGGCGCCGTGTGCTGTTCCGTCACCCACGGCGGTCTCACTCCTGTTGATGTGTAAGTAGCGATCGCAACACCCAGAAAGAGACGGTAGAAACAAGAGATGGACGCATCCGAGCATTGGACATCAAGACATGCCATTGAGCATCGCATACATCCCCCATACACACCCACTGACTCTTCTTCCTCACTACAGCGTCAAGACTCGCATCCAGCTCGACCCAGCGACCTACAACCGCGGCCTGATCGGCGGCTTCCGTCAAGTCATCGCCAAAGAGGGCGCCGGCGCACTCCTCACGGGAGCCGGTCCCACCTTTGCCGGATACTTCCTCCAGGGCGCGCTCAAATTTGGAGGATACGAGTTCTTCAAGCAGCAGTCGATCAACCTCCTCGGCTACGAGACCGCCTCCAACAACCGCACCGCCGTCTACCTCGCCTCCTCCGCCTGCGCCGAGTTCATCGCCGACATCGCCCTCTGCCCGCTCGAGGCCACCCGCATCCGTCTTGTGTCCGAGGCTGGCTTCGCGACCGGTCTCGTCTCCGGATTCGGCAAGATCTTGAAAAATGAGGGTGTCGGTGCTTTCTACTCTGGATTTGGACCAATTCTCTTCAAGCAGTATGTACCTTGAGGAGCTGAAAGACGAGCCTCCCAACTAACACATGTTTCAAGAGTCCCCTACACCATGGCCAAGTTCGTTGTCTACGAAAAGGTCTCCGAGCTCGCCTACCAAAAGTACTTCGACAAGGCCAACACCTCCGCCGGCATGCAGACCGTCGTCAACCTCGGCTCCGGTCTGATCGCCGGTTTCGCCGCCGCCATCGTCTCCCAGCCCGCCGACACCATGCTTTCCAAGATCAACAAGTCCAAGGGTCTCCCCGGTGAGGGCACCACCAGCCGTCTGATCAAGATCGCCAAGGAGTTGGGTCTCCGTGGATCGTACAGCGGAATTGGTGCGCGTCTGTTCATGGTTGGTACTTTGACCGCTGGACAGTTTGCAATTTACGGTGATATCAAGAAGGCTATTGGTGAGTTGAGAATGAGGATGAGAGGAGTGGGATGATGGATGCTAATTTGTGTGTGATGCAGGTGCTACTGGTGGTGTCGAGATTGCGAAGTAAACGGGTTGAATACACGAAGGGGAGCGGAGGAGGGTGAAGAGTGGAGGATGAAAAGTGTGACAAGACAAGAGCAACGATACACAAGTGAGATGGAGGTCTGGGTGGATGCAGAAGTCGGGAAACAGGTCTGCTACGAGACCTGTTATCCTGTGAGTAAGGAGGGAGGGACGTTGAGCATAGAAATGCGTGTAGAGAGATGAGGGACACTTCTCCTGGCTCTCTCTGTGCGGGTTTGTACAGTATTTCCTGCTTTGTACGCTGTATGAGCATTCTTCGCATCGCTTATCGCTCGATCTTCGACGCTTTCTTGACTCCGAATCGCGAGCGAGCCGACGAATCCGCCGGAATCCATTCATGTCCTCGCGCCAACCTACTCTTGTCAGCCAGTCCTCCAACGGCGTCCGCTTCCGAGACTTTTCAGGTGCTGCCTAAGGCTAAAGCTAGAGCTGAAGCTGACGTAAGAGTCTCACTGCATTTTGTTATGGATCATCAGACTGACCATCAGTGAAGTGCACGTGACTAGTGCTAAGGCATTCCTACATACAGATAGCTAAAGTAAGAATCTTATATTTAAGATTCTCTCTGCATAATAATATATACCTGCTAATTAGAGGTCTTCTTCTACTTAGCTTAAGTCTAATTATAATAGGTTATAACCCCGGCGTAACTACTGCATACTTAAGGAAGAATTGTCTTTTCTAAGCGTAGCTACTAGAACCTTACTATATACTATTTAGACAGTTAACTAGCAAGCCGAGAAAGAGCTAGGTATAATAACAGCCGCAATGTAGGCTAATAAGTTTAAGACTACAAAAGAGAATAAAGTCCTAAGAAAGGGAAGTAACTTCTTAGACTAGTTAAGGATACTTAAAGCAGCCCTTATAGATAAGGAGGTATTAGGCTATATCTTTTATAATCTTCCCTAGTGCCCTGCCTAACTAAAGCTAGGAATTAAAGTTAGATATCCCTCTCTACTAACTAAGGAGAGTACTACTTTATCCTCCTAGGCTTTAACTCCTTCTTAAAAAGAAGGAGGGGATACTTTAGTAATAGAACCTATTCTAACTAATAGACTAAGACTAACTCCTCTCTAAGTCTAGCATAAGTATAATCTAATTATATATAGGATTATTAGCAAAAGGATTAACTAATCTCTAAGGCCTAACTTTAG
>JYJE01004359.1:0-20191 GCA_000983655.1 Zymoseptoria brevis | reverse complement strand
AGTGTAAGATTCTTACTTTAGCTATCTGTGTGTAGGAATGCCTTAGTACTAGTTACGTGCACTTTACTAATAGTTAGTCTAATAATCCACAACAGTAGTGTGTAATGTGTACAGTCATAACGATAATCGCGAACAGAAGCATGTAATAATATAACGAAATGAGGACGACAAAAAGCGTTGCGGCGCCCTGAGGACGAATTTCCGGTCATTTGGTGCTCGACGTTGTCGGTGAAGTTTCCTCGTGTACTGACGAAAGTGAGGGCAGTTCACTCCATTGCGGCTAAGCGGTACTTTATTACACTGTATATTCGGTTATCCTTCAATCATCTGCACCTTTCTACCATTCACGACAACACATACTGTTCCACCGGCATCCCGCTGCACTCGACTCCGAACAAGAACGCACATCCGTCACGAACAGGGATCTGCAATAAACCCCAAGCACTTTTTATTATTAACCTTTCTCGCACGAGTGGAAGAGAGGGCACTCGATCCTCTTTAACCCCTCCCACCTTCGGACACAATCTCCCTTTTTCATTCACTCTTAACCGCAATTATTACACACACGAACGAGAAACCAAAAAAAAAAAAGAAACGCATTCCACACCTCTCCTCACCAATTCTCCCCAAAAATGTCCATCATCCCCCGCGACTCCCCTCTAAACCTGCAATACCGGACATGCGTCGTGACCTCTGCGTTTACTCCACTCGGGGTCATCATCTGCAAGACGTTGCTCAAAGCAAACGCCTTGGTACTCGGCGTTGATACGCGTCCGAGAGATGAGACGCTGAACGCCGGGTTGGGAACGCATTTCCAATGCGAGACTTGTGATGTGAACGACGATCCGGAAGTGTCCGGGAGGATTTTGCGGGCGGTGGAGGAGAAATTTGGGGGGGGGGGGTGAAGGTGGATGGGTTGGTGAATGTCGTTGAGGAGGGGAGGGAGGTGGAGGGGTTGGAGAGGTTGAGTGGACGGTTGGCGGAGGTTATGGGGAGGGAAGGGAGGGGAGCGGTTGTGAATGTGGTTGGGGATGGGGATGGGGATGGGGAGGAGGGGAGGGTGGTATTTGAGCTTCGCTGTTCGATCGGGAGTGGAATGATTGCTAACGTCGGGTCAGATGGATATGGCGAGGAGACTGGCTGCGAAGTATGGAGAAGCGGGGGTGAGGAGTACGGTTGTTCTGCCTGGATGTGAGTGTAACCGGACCACATGGTGTTGTTTTTGTTCCTTTCGCTGACGGTTTGTGTAAGTCACTGGAGACGTTGACTCTACGAGGGCGTATGAGGAGGCGAAGGGGCATATGACGGCGTTGATGAAGACGGAGAGGTATGTTGGAGGTGCGACTTGAGAAGCTCAGCGACTGACGAGCGATAGAGCTGCCCAACAAGCAGTCGCAAACCCGGATCCGCGATTGTACGATATTGGCAATGTGACGCTGTTTCTCGCAGGCGACATGGGCGCGGGTGTTTCCGGCGCGGTTGTTGCCCGGATGGATCATATCGGTCGCTCTGACTGCAGATACCATTAAAGCACAGAGAGTACCACGTTGATGCGTGACAATCGAGCATAAGTGATTCATCTTTCGATCGCTACATACTCCCCCCTCTCCCCCCACACCTCTCAATTCCTCCTCTCCTCCTCATCGACCCGTCTCGGCGACCTTCCCTTATACTTCGTCGCCTCAATCATATTCAACTCGTCCTCTCTCGCATCCAGCGACCGCCACGTCAGCCAAAATCCAGCACCGCCGACAAACGCCAAGATGGCCACGACGGCGTAGTTCCACACGAGCAGAGGATCTGTGGCCAGAGGTACGAGGGCTTGTCCGAGAGCGGCGGAGAAGGCGTTTTGGAGGAGGTTCACGCCCATGACGAGACCTTTCATGTTGTCGGGGGCTTTGCTGAAGGCGTATTCGAGGCCGGTGATGGAGGCGAAGATTTCGCTGAAGGCGATGAGGCAGTAGGGGACGGCTTGGACCCAGACGTTGATTGGCGACTAAGTATGAAGTTAGCAGCTGTGGAAATTGATCTCAGGTACTTTCCATCTCCGTAATCCCGCTCAAACTATAGGGTACGAACTTCGGTGCACCGGTTTGAGCTGGAGAAGAGGGAAGAATTCATTGCTTACCTCACAACCCAAGCCTGTCGACACATCACTGGCATCACAAGCCGATGTGCGGTAGATGTACAGCTGAATGATGCAGGAGCTGATCATCGAGGCTGATGCAATGAAGAAACCCCAGGTGATGCGCTTGATGGGAGTGAAATTGAAGCCAGTCTTGCGGATCGCCGGGTAGATGAGAAAGTCCATGATAGGAATGAAGAGGATCAAAGTCAACGGGTTCAAGTTGTTGATCAAATCGTTGGGAACACCGTTCAAGGCCATCGTGGCGGATTGCGAGGTCAAGTTGTTGACCATTTGGTTGTAGGCGAGCCAGTACAGCGGCAACCAGGTGAAGACCTTGCAGGCGTTGAAACCACGAGCGACCTGATCGACGTAGTTGTCGTCGAACGAGTTCATCCATGATGGTGCGTTGTTGCCGAGGGTGCTGGGCTTGACACGATGCCAGAAGTCCTCGCGCTGGAAGTTGCGGTAGGTGGTGACTGGGTTGAGAGTCCAGCAGCCCTTGCTCGCGAGGGAGAGCAATTTCATCGAGTTGGAGAGCACACTTCCTGTAGGTGGAGCCATCACGTAGTGCTTCTTGCAGAGTATGAGGACCATCGGCGCGACGAAGAAGAGGAAAGTGGGTAGAGAATATGCGAGCCAGAAGCCAACGTCGCGCTCAGCGTAGACCATTCCGATGCCGCCGGCGAGGGAGCCGACGTTGATCATGAGGTAGAAGTACAGGAATACGCGGGAGTAGGTGACTTGAGGATCACGAATCACACGCTCTCCGGATTTCAAGGTGATGACTTTGGGGCGATTGTCTCTGATCTGCTCGGCGAGAAGAGGCGAGATGTTGGACTTGAAACCGCCGGTACCGAGCCCCATGATGACCAGACCGACGGCGAAGCAGCCGAGAGCGCCCTGCGGGTTGTCCATGACGGTGGGGATGGAAGAGACAATCAGAATGGCGTGTCCGACGAGCGCTGCGGCGATGGAATATTGGATCGTCAAGAATCGTCCCAGGTAAGTGTCGGCAATGTAACCGCCCACAAGTGGCATGACTGGATTTCGAGGTTAGACATCAGTAACGGTATTGAGAGCACTCATCACAACTCACGGTAGGCCCAGAATTGATTGAATGTCTACAGGAATACGCGGGAGTTTAGTCAGATGTGATATCAATCACGATATTGCGAGCACCCATCACAACTTACAGTAAGCCCAGTCGAAGCCTGCTGGCCCTGACCAAGACCACCCGGCTGCTTGCAAGACGCCTCATCCCATCCGGGTGCGCTGAAGCAGTTTTGATTCGGTTGGATCGAGCCGGTGCGGGATCCAAATGGTCGAGGTTGCTGGATAAAGTTGACAAAGAGTGCGGTGGTACCGTAGTAGGAGAAACGCTCGCAGAACTCGACAAAGGTAATGGTGTACGATTGCCATGGAATCTTGCCGGAGACACGGCGGAGAGTCTTCATCTCTTCCATGGTCGGCTCGACCTCATCGTCATGACCGGCGTTGGACGAAGTGGACAACTCTTTCGAATCGCCAAAATCCGTCTTCTCGTCGATGGGGTGCGAGATGCTGGCATTGCGAGCCTCCGCCATGGCGTAGAGGTCATCAGCGATGGGAGCACTCATTCTGGGCGGGGAGGGTGGAGGGATTTGGGCAAGGTTGGGAAGGGGCGAAGGGTAGACGAGGAGGGCATGGGGAGGTACAGGCGGTTATATAGCCATACCAGACCTTTCCCACGAGGGCTATCGACTGAACCCTCCCCACAAGGCACATCCCTGGTCTCCAGCAATCTCACGTGGCAACGATAGTATGGCGTGACTTGGCAGTAGTCCCGAAAAGGTCGCGCGACTTATCAAAGAAAAAACCTTGAAAGTCCGATAATTGGTCGCTCGGAGGTCGGCCATTGGTCGCGTGCGAGGGCTTCAATCGCAGGAGCGTGTAGTATCTGCTGTGCGGGTGTCACGGTAGCATGCTGTCCGCCGCCGCGGCGAGCGGTTCGACGGCGTGGCCAAGGCGGCGCTGTGGCCACGAAGGGAAGGTCGGCGTCTATCAAGAGTGATGCCCAGACAATGGTCGTGTCTTGACTGCTGATAGTGCAGCCAGGCCAAGACTGCTCAGCCCTTGGCTGCCACTTTGGCGGGTGTTGAACCCTTCGTTGGATTCTCCTTGTCGTCGCCGCGGCAGCGCTTCGCCACGGTCTTTGCTGCTGCCACCACTTGCGCTGCATCGCATGGCGCCGGGTCAGCAAGTCAGCTCCTGCCTGATTGGGAAGGGATGCTCTAGAAGGTCTATCGAAGGATTATTCCCCAGAGATTGGGGGCGTGGAATGGAAAGTGAAAAGACAACGCCCAGGTCTTGGCAGATTTGAAGGCAATCGGCCGAAGACCCCACCGATAGCACAATGGGATACGTTTGAAGAGTGCGAACCAGGTGAGATCGTAAGAAGGAAGCCAAACCTGAGACTATGTACAACAGCAGCCGGCAGTTCTTTGGCTGACGTCCTTCACGCGGCGTGGAAGCTCTAGGCCTCTGCTCTCCCTCTGAGCTCCACCTTTATTCGGCAATGGCATCATCGTGCATTTCATGTCCATTCCAAGGTCGAGTCGGCAGAAGTGTGTCGACTATCACTGGCCAAGTATCTTTCTCCTCTCTCACACATTTCTTGCTCCCTATCCCTCTTGAGCATACCATTCTTACACGACTAACGCAAACGAAGCCGACACAAGACAGCACGCGAGAAGCAGCGTCAACCATCATGAAGGAAGCAGTCGTATCTATTGGCCCAAAGGTAACCATCCGGGACAGCGACATTCCCAAACCAGAGCCTCGCCAGGTCATCATCAAGACCGTCTTTGCAGGATGCAATCCAAAGTAAGATGCCGAGATATGGTACTGCGTCAACAACGGGCTGATCATTGTGCTACCACCACAGAGACTGGAAAATGGCCGAATGGATGCCGCAGATGCAGGACGTCAACCAGGGCGACGACATTGCCGGTCACGTGCATGAGGTGGGATCCGAGGTCACGGAATTCAAAAAGGGCGACAGAGTGGCTGCATTCCACCAAATGCTCCAGCCTGGTGGAGGCTGGGCGGAGTACAGCGTGGCCTGGGAGCATACCACCTTCTTCCTACCAGACAAGACCAGCTTCGAGGGTATGTCAAAGACGGATGCATGATTGAGGATACAATTCTGATACCATTGAACAGAGGGAGCGGCTATCCCGCTGGCTGCCCTGACCGCTGCCATTGGCCTCTTCGCCAGCGACAGACTCGCCCTACCAAACGTCTTCACACCCGCAACCGAGCCTATTCCACTGGTCGTCTACGGAGCCAGCAGCGCCGTTGGGAGCTACGTCCTCCAATTCGCCGCAAAGGCCAACATCCACCCGCTGATCTGCATCTCCGGCCGAGCGCAAGATCACGTCGAGAAACTCATCGACCGCTCAAAGGGAGACACGATCATCGATTATCGAAAAGGAGACGAGGCTGTAGTGGAAGGCATAAAATCGGCCCTCAAGGGAAGCAAGCTGGACTACGCCTACGACGCCGTCAGCGAGAAGGGCAGTTTCCAAAACATCTGCAAGGTTTTGGAGCCGAATGGCAAGATCACACTGGTTCTGCCGAGTGCGGACTATTCGGACATTCCTGAGGGCGTGCAGCAGAGCCAGACGAATGTTGGGCAATCTCACGACCAGCAAAAGGATCTGGCGTTTGTATACTCCAGGCTGATTACACGCGGACTGCAAGAGGGCTGGTTCAAGGCGCAGCCGCAGGAGGTGATTCCTGGCGGTCTCGGAGGCGTGCAGACTGGGCTGGAGCGGCTCAAGGATGGTACTGCCAGTGCGATCAAGTATATCTACAAGATCAGCGATACCGAGGGCGTCAGTGGTTGAAGGTGGGAGGCTCAACATCACGCGGTAGTGTCTAGAATCTTGATCAAGGACTTATCTTCTGTAGGCACTCATCCTTTGGGAACTCGACTGAGCTCTCCTTCCTCTGGTTCATCAGTCTTATTCAACGAGGTAAGTTCGGCATCATCGGGATCTGGTACAGGGTAATCGAAGCGAAATATTGGTCGAATTGAGGCTGTCGCAAACTGAAGCCAGAAACTCTGAGCTTTCATCCTGGTGAGAATCTGATGTCGTCGGATGAGCCGGCTGGCAGTGACGAGCAAATGAGTGTCGTACAGCGAAGAAATGGTTTCCTGGCTCTGCTTCCATGCGGTGCGAGCGATGCTTGCGCCGAAAATTGCAGCAATTAATCGATGCTCAGAAGCATGGCTTCTAATCCCAGAAGCCTGGTGTTTGGTTTGCAGGGGATGGGACGGTCGCGCAAACATTGAAAGGCCGTGCGAGGATCAAAGGGCCTGCTAATGATGTGATAAGCGACCGTCGACCTCATCACGACATCTACCGTCTTGTGCCACTCCGCTGACATCTGCATCCCACACGGCGAACAAACATTGATCCGCGCACGGAAACTTCCGGTCTCCATCGCACTCACCGACGACAACCTCCCGCTCCTCGACCTCTCTCCCAACGAAGAAGAAATCTTCAGCACATGGGAGCCTGACAATATATACTGCGGTATCGTCTCCAGTCCTGCGCTCCCCGTCAACGTATCCCTCGTCAACATCGCTTCTGGAGCCGTGCCAGAGAACTACACCGTATTTTCCACGCCGCCGTTCGTGGTCCGGTACCAATATTCTGGGGACAACAATTTCCGGGTCTTGGCTACCGGAACGGAGACGTACACCGAGGAGTTGGCCAGACAGCTTATTGTTGACACGTATGAGAGAATCACCAAGGATGCGCGTGGAGATGGACCTCTGGACCAATTGGATGTCAAAGCCTTTTCCGGCCACCGAACGACATCTTTTCATGTTCCCGAGATTAAGGTCCGAGCCGGATTTTATGGAGATCTGACGGCACTTCAGGGAGGGAGGAGTACGTGGTTCAGGGGTCGTGCTTGGGGAGGACAGTATTCGACGACGTTGTGGGGGTTTATTGATCAATGGCTTCTGCCTCACTTGGTGGCTGATCTCGAGACAGGGCCGTAAGGGAAGAAGTGGAGTGTCAAGTTTGCTGTCTTTCCTTTGCGATGGGCATCGCATGTCTTGAGGAAAAGCCTGTTCTCGGCCCATGTACAATATTTGTTTTGTCTGCACTCTGTAAAATAGTTTGGAGCATCTCAATTTGTGTGCGGTCAAGCAAATCGGCAAGATCAGTGATTCTGATTGAACATTCTCATGGATCTGAATGGTAACGATGACATGTTACACAGCTTCTTGTGCAGTGATAGCCGGCGGTTGTCCGGGGCAAAAAGGCGAAGTGACACGATAACGGTCTTGGCATGGAGACGCTATATAATATTCAGAATCGTGGTAGAGCAGCCAACCAGCTATTCGAAGCCAAGCTTCTGAACCCTCTCAATAGCTCAGCTGGAAGAGCGCCAGACTGTAATGGAACAACCCCCAAATGTCATCTGGATGTCCGCGGTTCGATGTAAGTACAGTGAATAAAACCCCTCCTCTTCTCGGTGTACTGACCGTTCTATCAGCCCGCGTTGGGAGACATCTTCTTTTTGGCCACATAAGCCCACTTCTTTCGCTTCAGCTTCTTGCTCGCTATAATCGGAATTTTACTCCGCGTGATGGAATTCAGGCGCTAGCTAAATTTGGACGCGCTAACGCTCCGCGAACGTGAACCTGTCAATTTCAGCATAGCACAGTGACGATGCGCCGTACTGAGTGCGTGGACCTTTTCTTTGCGCCTGCGGCGGGCATTGTATAGATGCGAAAGTGAACATATCGATTGGCAGCGGGCTTTTGATGTGGTGCTTTTTCGTTGCGCCTGCAGCGGGCGTGAAAGTGTTTTGGTGTGGTGACGCTAAAAAATCCACTAATCCGAAAACGGGATCTGCACCAGTTTCTACCCCTCCATGCAAACTATTCTTGTGAAATAGTCCGACGTAGTACAAACTCTCCGAAGAGTGCATTCGACGCGGCGTCGAGTAATGGTATAGAACAACACTGTTTGGCATCCAAATAACGCCTCAGAAAACCGACAACGCTGCAGGGGACGTTGCAAATCACTTCTGAAGCCGATCTCCACGGCCATAGCAAACGCTTGCAAGAACCATACCATTCGATACAATCTCTCACACCGTCGCAGTACGCTCAAATCAAACCCGATTCGCAGCCAAAATTCCTCGTCCGTGTCGGTCCCAGAAGGCATGACTAAATCTAGAGTGGTTGGTCGATTTGTTCGAGACTCCTGTCACTCCTTTCCCTTTGCAATTCACAACCGCCAGAACCACTCTCAGAACCGAGACATGCGCTGCTGATCACCCAAAGATGACATTCCCGAAGACCCCATCCCATGCTGGATTGTCGAGGATTGGATGTCCTCCCTCCCCTACCGCCTGCTTGCGCTCCATCTGAGCGGTGCACACCAACTTGTGCTTCTTGATGAAGGCGTCATGGCAGTCCTCGTTGCAGTAGTGGACGATACCGTCGGTACAGCGCAGGCATGTGAGAGTAGTCTCAGCTTTGCCACAAGCTGTGCAACCGTCTCCGTCGTCGTTTGCGTGCTCCTCGGATGAGACGATCGCCTTTGTTGCTTGCTCGGAAGGGACGAGTGCCTTTGCGCTTTGCAACTTCTTTTCCTCGTTGCAGACGACTTGGTGCTTGGCTTGATGTTTCTTCAAACACTTGGTGCCGCAGTAGGCGGTGAAGGAGACGCCGTCATCGCAGTGGGCGCACTTGATGCGGGCCGCTTCGGCGCAGTTGACGCATGGACCCAAGGCGGTGGGCATGGCTGTGGTGTTGGTCGGAATTGGTGGCTTTGAGAAGAGCCAGTGCTGTTGGGCACTGGTGTTCGATGCTGGCGAATGGTTTTACGAAGGATGAATGGCCGAGGAGAGTTTGTCAACTTTGATTGGAGATGATGTTGATGAGAAGAAGGAGGAGACAGAGCAGAATACTCTGGAGGTATTCAAGGGAAGTAGAGGTGATGGAGAAGACATGGAAGATGAAAGAAGAGGTGAATTGAGGTTGTAATTGGGAGTGACCGAGAAGAAACGGAACATGAAAGAAGAGATGAACTGATATTGTAGTTGAATACAAGCAAACATCTGAAAACGCAAGGCAAGGTAGGAATGTTCTGCGTGACCCATCGCATTCTAACCATGCCGATATCATTCCATACTTTCAGCACACTGCCCGGCGTAAGATGCTCACATTTTCAGCCTCCTTCCGGCGCCTGCTCCTATTCAATCTCGGGCTCATTGAACAAAAAGCGTGGGGCGTCCTGCTCGACCTCCTACTTGCGCATCAAGCCCTGCAAATACACACCCCCCGTAACGACCAGCCATCGAGCCGCGAAGCTATGCAGGAAACCTCCAACCCATCTCTCGAGCGGTAGTATAGCACCACTATCTTTATTCGTCCATTGAATCGTCTCCGAGATCAGACTTGCTCCATCGTTTCGAGGCCTCAAGCAGATGATCGTCAAACCGGATATTGGCCAGTCGGACGTCGGGACCTGCAGCTCCAGTTCAACGTGCACAGCGGTTCTTGCCGCAACCCGATAGATCCCACAGACGACATCGCCTTCCTCAAAGTCCAGACTCTCGATGTACTCCCGGCTGAACGTGCGACGCTGCTCGGGCGAGCTCAAGACCAACCACAACATCCATCCTTGCGGCATACGCGAGAAAGACGCCATATTGCGGCGGAGCAACTTGGTGAAGTTCGTCGTGAGCTCCTCATTCTTCATGAACACCAGTTTGGGAATATGCTTGACCACCTTGTCATGAGCGACGCGATACGCTTGAGCATTTTCGACGATTTCTTTCGGCAGAGAACTGACTTCACCACATTCTAATGCCGCCTGCCGCACCGAATCATTGGGATGGGTGTGGCTGATTTTTCGTCCGAGAGAATAGTGGTAGAGTAACGGCAATAGCACCACGCCGGCCACACTGGCGCTGGCTCCGGCGACGAAAATCCGGCTTTGGCGGTCGGCAGGAAGCTTGTCCAGGACATAGTTCCGTGCGTATTCCAAGTGCTGCTGGACTTGCTCCATGATTGTATCGGAGCTGATTGTCTGGTTGAACGTCTTTCCTTGATCGAAGAATCTGTATTGAGGATTTTAGCCAGCAGTGAGCAGCTATCGGAAGATTTCGGGTGACGTTGCCGAGGATGATGAGCTGCCAACAAGGCAGAGGGCTGGGCAGAATCGCATTTCCTCCTTGGAGTACTGCTTCATCGTGAATCCTCTCGACCGCCAGCCAGCCTGATGGACACTCTTTGGAGTGTGTGAGCTTGGATGTCGTCGTCAGCGCAGTGTTTATGCTTCAGCAATCAGACGGTTTGCCTTGAATGTCAAGGAAGTTTAGCGCCCGCGATTAGACAGTTTCTCTACAACGGCGCTTTTGAATGCTTTTTAGCTAAGGCTGAATGGTGTTTAACGAGCACGCGCTTAAGCACTCTAGTTTCTTAATAAAAAGAGCCCATCACAAGTCTGGTACGCTAATTTTCTCTGACAATCAAGAGTATCTAATCAGACACGCTCGCAGTGGCAGGGTCTCCATGCTAGTGACACCGTTACAACGGCGTGCAACGTTCGCACATGAAACGGCACGTGGTACCAAGGATCTTGCATGCATGCCACGAGGGAGGGAGGCCAGGGAGCCGGGATGCATCGTGGATGACTATACTCTCTCCTGACTTCGTTCCTGACCAGCGACGAGTACACTACAGCTGCTTTTGCAATTCTTATTGCTTTCGCAGGAAACAACACGATCGCCACGGAACACTAACGCCTGCTACCTGCACGAGAGCAGTGAGACCCGGGACGTTGGCGGCAGAAGAGGTCTGCCGGTGTGAAAAGGCTGCTGGCTTTTGCTCGCCTGCCATCTTGTTTTCAGACAAAGAACACCACCAAGAAGTCGACATGTATCAAAACTTTTCCAACAGCGGCGGACATGCAGAATATGCGTCCGCTAGATTGCACTGAAACCCTCGATCCCAGGCCTGGTCGTGGCGCTCCAATCCCCATCAGCTCAGCAAACGCCTGCTGCGAGCACCTCATCTCCTCTTCCTCACGACAACCACATCAGCCGCAATCTTGACAATTCCGCCTTCCGAGTCGCACGAAGTGTCAGACCGAGATGCAAGTCGCCAAATTCTGGCAATGCCCTCTGCGACGTTGATGTACCATGGTTCAGTCTATGCACGCCGGATGTGCCAAGACCTCAAGGAGTGTGAAACCTCGTCGTGCGGATGTATAGCAGAATGGAATTGCAAGGAATATCATTGCAACGCTATACTTTCGACTGGCTGCAGAAAGCGACAGAAGCGATCGATCGCGAGTGTAGCGACGACCGCGGACGAACACATTGAGGCGTATCGGTACCGCAAGACGTATCGATGTTTCTCGCCCTCCAATCGCTCTTTAGCCGCTTCATTGGAGACAGTCGCATGAAACCGCATGCGACTTCAATACTCTTCCAGCTTCTGATCCTTGTGGCCCTTTGCGGAGCCGTCGTGCAAACGACACCCACACGAGGAAGGATGGTCAATGAGATCGGAATGATCGTGCCGGACTCGGCTACCACGATGCGATTTTGTCGACCGTTCACAACGCACCACTTGATCTTCTGTGGGTCAATACAAGTTAGCGACTGGGGTAGCGTGTATGTCGCAAGAGAGGAAGCTACAATCACACTATGCAAGTCAACCTGCCCTAAGCGATGCTAGGAAGACACGATGACCTCCGGCTGGATGACTTATGCACCAACCAATGCTAAGTTGCGATTCGAACACATGATGGCATTTTAACCGACGAGATACGCTGCGTACTTGAGCTGGAGGGTGGCCGTGCGATGCCAAATGGTCTCGCCTTGCATTCGATCGGACCCTGTGGCTGTTCTACACATGGTAGCGATGCTGCATACCATGCCGATCACATTTATTGCGCATGAACCCTGCGCTGCTGCAGGTACCGAGAGCCTCATGCGGCGCAAAGTGATGGCAGTGGCGACCTCCGCAGTGGCTCCGGGCGTTAAATCGCAACGGTCGCCTGGTGTCATGGACTGTATCGACTGAAACAACATCTCGCGCAGGCTTTCCCGATCAGCGTCCCGCCCAACCACGGCGCCCCAACCTTCCAAGGGCATTTACTGACCAAGATGGGGGAAAGTGTAAAGGTTGACCTACTCCTCTCGGGTTGGACCACACCTGAGACACGTTGTCGGTCAATGGCGCCACGTTTGTCAATCCAACCACGACGGTGCACACTGAGACTTTCTCCGCTCGATAGTTCCAAGTTCACTTGGTCCATCCAAAACTTCAATACACCACTGGCATTCTCCGCCGGATATTCTCTCCGAAGTCCGACGGCAATGCCGGTGGGCATTGTGCTTTCAATTTCTCCTTCCGATGGTAGGAATGTCTTGAAGTTTTCTCGCTCGCAAAGCAGACCAATCGACTCGCATCACGGCTCCTGCGAGCGGATCGATATCAGTATCGCCTGCGCAAACCGGGTCGTCGACCTGCCGGACAACAAAGAAAAGATCGGCAATACCAACCTGAAAGATGTCAGCTTGAAACGAGGAAACTTGGGGAGCACCCTGAGTGTGTCACGTCCACCCCAAACTCCACGAGGTCCAGAAGCACTCGCGTAACCCTGACCTTCTTGACAAGAACGTTGTCACCGAGCATGTGCGTTCGGAGATACGTCGAAAGGTCCCGGTCTCAGATCAAAGAATGGTACACGCTACGATCCCCGTTTTAACGGCTTCATACTCATGTCAGCGGCGAAAATATGGCTTTCATTTCGCAATGAGGGCTCCGGAAGTAGTCCCTCACAAGCGCCATGTCTATCCCAAGTAGGCTGGTTGCAGACATATAAGGTCGATTTCCTCCGCCACAACGGTTGGAACTTCCACCGCCTCCCTCAATCAGCAAGTCGTCCTTTGTTCTAAACACACCCCACACATCCTTTGACTCCCTATCATCGCACAATACATCTTGCACGGTGTGACAAATTGCGTCTGGACAACAAAGTACTTGAACTGCAGGAAAGATCCTCGAACCATTGAGAGCACAATCCACCAATTTTCATCACCACAAGAACTCGAAAACAACATGTTTTTCTCTACCTTCGCCACGCTTGCTCTCGCAACTGTTGCTTCCTGCATGCCAACTGCCGACTTGGAGGAGCGCGCTCCAACGGGCTATTCTTACAAGGACGCTGTCCTTTACCACCACAATCTCCATCGCGCCAACCACTCCTCTCCGGCCTTGGTCTGGGACACCAACCTTGAGACGATCGCAAGGAACACCGCAAAGACTTGCCAGTACAAGCACAACACGTAAGTTGTCTCTGACAAGATATTCAGTCGAACCTTGCTAACATTTCACAGTACCGCTGGCGGTGGTGGCTACGGACAGAACATCGCTGCTGGAATTCCATACACAAACATCGGCTACGTGATCAGCGACCTCTTCTACAACAGCGAAGTCAACAACTACAACCAATACGGACAGCAGAAGACGGACTTTTCCAACTTCGGCAGCTGGGTATGTTACCACCACTTGGTCGTCGATCATCACATCCGCTAATGCATCTCTACAGGGTCACTTTTCCCAGATTGTCTGGAAGAGCACAGGCAGAATCGGCTGTGCCACAATCGGCTGCCCCAACGGACTCGCGAACGTGGGCAGCAATGTTCCTCCGTGGTTCACCGTCTGCAACTACGCCGGCCCAGGAAACTACCAGAATGACGGCCAGTTTGCTGTCAACGTCCTGAAGCCGAAGGGCAACCCTACCATCCACGCAAATGCGGGACAGTAAAGAGAGAGGCTTTTCATGTCGACACGGTCGCTTCCATTCTTGTAAATACCAAATTGAATGTCATTACGTTCTATGATCAAGATCTGTTCTTCAGCCAGTTGTGAATCGCCTCGTCCAATACTGGTCTGTACAGCCATCCCATGTCGTCACCTTGGCCTTCTTTTACTTTGCCTTCGGCTATGAGTTTCTTCCGCTCTGCTTCCGGCAGTCGGCTTACGTTCGATCCGTTGACTGTCCAGTCAAATACTGCATCGATTCGAACCTGTCTCGTCCGCTGCCAGAACGTGAGAGCTGCAAGATGATCTGCTCGCTGCGAATCTGCTGTCTCTTCGCCCTGTTCATCGCGCAATTCGGTGAGAAGCAAGGTCAAAGAATAGACGTCTTCCAATGCTTGATTTACTCCTTGTCCACTAGAGGGTGGCAGAGCGTGCACGGAGTCGCCGACGAGGATGATCCGACCGGTTTCACTGTACCAGTGAGGCAACTTGGGCATTTTCATGAACGGCCAGGCGTAGAGTTGTTCTTTACTGGCGCAGACACTGTCGATGATCTTCTTTGCAGTTGGCCCGTAGTCGTTGTAGTCTTTGAGGTAGATCTCGGCCAGCCGTTCGGGATCTGCTTGAAGTCGATCGAGCTCCTCCCTCGATTGTTCTGGGGAGTTGATCTGTTTCCCGATCATGAGCTCCTCGCCCGCAGGATCCTCAGCTATCCAGAAGATGGCGCCGGGTTTGCTTTGGATTGTGGCGTTCTTAGGATACTCTTCATACGGCCACTCGACCGACGAACGCTTGATGTGACCGAGGATACCAATGAGGCCGGTGTACTCTGGAGCTGTATCAGGCGCCAAATGGCGGCGAACCGAGCTGTAAATACCGTCTGATCCCATCAAAAGCGAGGCATGATGGACTTCCTCGTTGATGAGGAATGTAACCCCATTGTCACTGTCCGAAACGACTCCATTGAATCGTGAGTCGTGCTGAACAACTACAGATCGCTCTTGAAGCATCCTTCGCATCTCATCGAGAAGAACACCGCGCCAAATGCGAAGGTTGCGGTAGCCATACTGATCGTCAATGGGCACCTTTTTGGTTATGCGATCTTCGTCGTCAATGAATATGCGGTACTCCGGCACGTAGCATCGATCGCGAACTCGATCCAACACTCCCAGATGGTCCAATACGCGGATTCCGTTGGGTGTGAGAATGACTCCCGATGGTATGGCTCCGGATGCCACCGAGCGAGACTCAAAGACCGTGACGGGTATGCCTCTGAGCGTGAGATCTAGAGCCAATGCACATCCCTATTCATTTGTCAGGAGCCGAGACATGTTGCTGGACGAGCGCGCAGAGGGCCCACGAACGCCTAGACCTGCACCAACAATGGCCACGTTGTCGAGATAGTCGCTAGGCATTGTGCTTCTTTGTCTTGAGTGTGTAATTCGTTGTCCGGTGTGGAGTGGCGCAACTTCTTAGAAAGAAGCAGTCCAGGACAAAGAATTGGAGTGTCGGAGAGTTCGGCCGAGCATCTGCGGTTCTGGTCTGATGTTCTAGACCTTCGTCGGCCAGACCGCATTTGTGTATTCCACAATTGTACAGGTTGTCAAGAGTCTCAAAACCTGTCGCGGAGGTGACAGGTCAAGGTGAAACCGGAAGCTGTAGTCGAACCACTTGCTTTTTGCTGACGTAACCCTGGTTGCACGGGTATCGAGCGAGCTCAGACCCGCTTTGCCGGCACTGAGCTCTTCGGACAACGGTATGCTCGATGTGTATTCCTGCTTCATCCTGAAGGTCCAGCGCCCAGCTTTCTCAACAAATCTGGGCGAGGGACCGAAACGTGAGAGTGAAGCGATGGTGAATCAATGCTGCCTTTCGGACGATCAGATGACAGCCGAGTTCCCCAAGTAAACGCTGTTTGAACGCTTAAAGGGAAGGTTTGCCAGTCGCTTTGGCAAGACACCCTCAGCTCGGCGAATGGGATCGTACAGCCGGCACACGTCGACAGAAGGACCGTCGCTAGGACAGTGTAGTCCATCAACCTTGGGAGCAAGCTCCGTCCGCGCTTCAGCATCGGCAGGGCGGTCAAGCAAACGATTGCCGTTCATCAACGGTGTGACATTGCCGCCTGCCGTCATTCCGGCAAGAATGTTCTCGAGCTCGCGTACGGTCTGCACGTAGCCTTTGACATGCAGAATGTATGTGCCATAAATTCGAAGGTCCGAATGACGAACATGCCGCCGAAAGCGAACAAAGCGAAGCCAGGGTCAGCCTGTGGGAGCCTCTATTAGAGAATGCTTGTGAACGACAGAGATGCCTCACAATCTGACGAGATCCTTAAACAGCTCGTCCCTCATGGTGTTGTCGTCCGCGAGCAAGTCGTCTTCTTCGCTGTTGGGACAGTCGAGTGGGTGAAGGAAAGAACGACTTGGCCATAATGTAAAATTACTGCTGGTCGCTTCGTGGTCGCTTCGCTTGTGTCGTGAGACGAACCTTGCTGGAACATGTGGTCGTCCACACATGGGCGTGATGTCAGCGGTCGTCAATTCCTGCTACCGCTTGCGCTTGAGTGTTGGGAAGACTCCTCCCACTAAGAGGTCGCATATTGAGCTGTAAGCAATGAAAATTCTCCATACCTCTCCACGAACGATAGATGCGCTCTCCGACAGTCCACGAAGTTTGATGAAGCAGCTCTGTGAGCAATATAGCACTGCTGTAAAACCAGTGCACGGAGGAAGAAGTGGCCTACCTTTGACCAGATTAAGGCCACCTACATGTGCGATGCGGATGGAGGTTGAATCGAACCATTCATGATTCGACGTGTAGCCTCGCCATGCGGCCGGCCGAGCAACGCGAGCAACAGTCGATCATCGCCAGTTCATGCCCAATCGTGGGCAGCTTCGACAACCAGGAAGCTGACACCGGCAGCGATGAACGGCCGATATTGCTTGCATGTCGCCCGAGCGTTTTGAAAAGGGAGTCGTGGGCTTGATGGCGGCGATCAAGGACGTTCCAGAAGGTGAGTTCAGGCACCTTGCCCTGTTATCATCGGAGGTGTCTCGCATTGCCGCGTTCAGAAAGTCGATCGAGCCCTGGAGTTCATCGGTGCCTCTCCATGCTTGTCACATCGACTCCAAGGCCGACTTGCTCAAATTTGGTGGGCATTGACGATGGTCCGTAAGCATTGCGACTCTGGTAATCCCAACGAAGCCATGTTGAAAAATTAGCAGAAACTGAACGTATTTCGGCGACTTCGATTGGAACCACACCGGTGCGAAAAAGCATATATGCATGCCGTGCGCGCGCAATGTGGTATCGCGTTCTCTCGTTGAGTGAATGACTGATATCGCGTGAGAGTCGCAAGGAGGTGAGGTGCAAGAATCGCGTGTCACGATAGTTCTATTTAGGCTGTTCGTGCCAGCTGGCGTCAGGCCTCGAGGCAGGGAGTCCGCCAATAATTCATATGTTCCACTATCTCTACGACCGTCTTCTCACAACGACATGCACCATTCCCCTCTTCTACTGACCGTCGCCATGAGTCGCCTCTCATAGACCTCCCCTCCACCACCAGCACCGGATATGCGCCAATAGATCCGCCCACCACTCACTCTCACTCATTTCACCACTCCCTCACCACCGCCATGCTCCTCTTCTCCGTCCTGGCACTCGTCTGCCTCCTCCCGCTCCTCGCCCTCGCCGCCGAAGACTACTACGCCCTCCTCGGCGTCGACAAATCCGCGTCCGAACGCGACCTCAAAAAATCCTACCGCCGACTCTCCAAAAAGTACCACCCGGACAAAAACCCCAACAACGAAACCGCCGCCAAAAAATTCGTCGAAGTCTCGGAAGCGTACGAAACTCTCTCGGATCAAGAGCTCCGCCGTATCTACGACACTCATGGCGCGGAGGGCGTCAAACAACATAAAGAGCGTGGAGCGGGAGGTGGAGGTGGACGTAACCCATTCGACATGTTTAGCCAATTCTTCGGTGGGGGTGGACATTTTCACGGTTCTGGGCAGCGTCGAGGACCGAATATGGAGCTGCGGGTTGACACGCCGTTGAGAGACTTTTACACGGGCGCGGATCATGAGTTTTCGGTGGAGAAGCAGGTCATCTGCGAGAAGTGCGAGGGTTCCGGCTCGGCGGACGGAGAGCGCGATACGTGTGGGAAATGTCGAGGTCAAGGGATGATTATTCAGAAACAGCAGCTTATGCCGGGGATTTACCAACAAGTGCAGATGCAGTGCGATGCGTGTGGTGGGAAGGGAAGCACGGTTAGACATAAGTGTCCGCACTGTCATGGTGAGAGGGTGTTGAGGTCGCAAGAGCAGTTTGACCTCTCGGTGGAGAAGGGTATGCCGAGAGGAGCGCGAGTGGCGTATGAGAATGAGGGAGATGAAAGTCCGGACTGGGCGGCGGGAGACTTGCTGGTTTCGATTCATGAGCAGACGCCAAAGGTCGCGGACGATGAGAAGCATAGGACGGACGGGACATTTTTCCGGCGGAAAGATCGGAACCTGTTTTGGAGAGAGGTTCTCTCACTACGGGAAGCGTGGATGGGCGACTGGACGAGGAATCTCACTCATCTCGACGGCCATGTGGTGCAGCTATCGCGAAAGCAGGGCGAGGTCGTGCAGCCTGGGACAGTGGACGTGATACCCGGGGAGGGAATGCCAGTGTGGAAAGGCGGCGGCGAGCAGTATGAAGAAAGAGCGAGAGCGTCCGGAGCGGTGGAGAAGGACGACGGGTATCTGTATGGTGCGCTGCATGTCGAGTATGTGGTCGTTCTGCCGGATCAGATGGATAGCGGTATGGAGAAGGAGTTTCGGAGTACGTGGGACAAGTGGCGGAAGAAGAGCGGCGTGGATCTTCATAAAGATAGTGGACGTCCGGCGCCGGTGATGCATGATGAGTTGTAAGATGGAAGGGGTGAAGGCATGTATCAACAGACGTGGCCGGGGGTTAGAGGAATAGAAGAGAAGACTTGTTATTCTTCCTGATGCATGTTCTCATTGTTGACAGTATTCCTCGCAGTCCTTCAGGTTTACCACTCGTCTCCCAACACCTCCATCTCGATCGCAGGAGAAAGAACATGCCGAAATCACATCAACTCCATCGCCATCCTCTCTCGAATCACCTCCCTCCTCCTTCTCATCTCTCGAGCCTTTTGCGCCTCGTCGTCTTTGGGCATCGAGTCCTTTGCTCGTTGTTCAAACAAGCGGAATCTTTGCGCTACGTTGTTGGATGCGATCGTTCCATGCGTGAAGCTATTGAGGGACGGTCAGCGATTGGCCATGGAGTGGACGGAGGACGAGCACGACTTACGTTCGATAATCGGCTGTCACCATGTATACGATGCTCACTGGTAGGGCGGCGAGGCCGGTCAGGGTGAGGAGGGTCAAGGGCTGGATGCTCATTGTGGTTGGGGTGTGATTGGTTGGTGATGTGGTTGTTGGTAGGGGTGGTTTGTGGTCGAGGTGCAGTACGCGATGGGGCGGTATTTGGTTGATGTGCTGGATTGTTTGCGTTCGAGGTGATGGTGCTGGGAACCAACAAGACGTTCAAAGGCACTGTTATATACTCATCTCTCTCGTCCGAGTTTTCCCTCGAGTCCGTCTTCCGTATGTCTGAGCAGATGTTGATAGCGAGCCATATCAGGAGACACAGAGCGTGACCGTCTACAGTTTGTAGCTGAAGAGCACTACAGGCATGTTGTTCGCTTGCTCCGAAGCCGTACAGCGGCGAGGTCCGCGTGGCATTTTCGAATCTGCTTGCGACGCCGTGAGAGAAGTGGTGTGATGTATCTGGCTAGAAGGGGGGCCCATGCTATGCACGGATTACGTAATGCAACATCTCGAATTCTGAGAACGTCGAATCCACGATTTTATCACAACTTGCACGAATTAATGCGCAATAACCATAGCTCCAATTAATGCTGCGTTAAAGAAGCTAAAAGAGAGTAATAGAAAGAAAATTTAGGAAATTGCTACGGAGCATAATGTATATAGAACGACGTTGTAGCGCTATTATAAAGGACTAACTAAATCTTAAGCTCGACGCGACGAGAATAACTCTATTCTCTTATATTAATAAGAACGCACCCTTGTAGCCTATATCGATACCCTTATACGTAGAGGCATACTACCGACGCCTAATATAGTTCTTACCTTCGTATACGACATCGTAAAGGTCCGTCTAAGCCGCTACTAGGTACT